>JAQQSY010000953.1:0-14727 GCA_028646535.1 Procyon lotor | reverse complement strand
ACGGCCCTGAGACCATGACCTGAACCAAAACCAAGAGTCGGATGCTTAACCACCCAGGCATCTCTAGAATAAATCCCAAGGCTTCTTAAGGTATATGGGGAGTTTAGATCTCAGTGGACATTTTTAAGAGGCCACTACAATTTGGTTCCACTCACCTCTGCCAGTTTTGAGTTGTGACATCAGTGAATTAAACGGTAAATGTGTTAATTCAAACCCATGTATATGTTTATAAAAGAAGTAAGTGTGAAGTGGAAGATAGAGGAAAGGAACTAACGTATATTGAGAGTCTAAGATGTGCCAGGGAGGGTATTAGGCATTTGACATAGATAATTTCATTTAAATTCTCTAAGAAGCACATATATCTTTTATTATCTGGTTTTTTTCACTGTAATCTCCGTAGTCCAGGCCCTCGGCTATTAACAGTCTTGGCTCTTAAGCTCCAGCGAAACCAACTTTCTTGCAAATCTCTTAATAGGCTGAGCTATTTCAGGGCCCTGGGCCTTTGCTATGCTTGGGACACATGGCCCCTTCGTCTGCCAGATGTCCTTCTACCCATCTTTAGGGCCCAGCTGAAGTATCCCACACCATACTCAGTCCTTTCTGACCCTCCCCTTACTCTGTTGGCGGCATTTTACTCTTCTTCAGGTAGACGTTGCATCAGCTGTCCTAGGATTTGTACCAGAGTGTGTTTTGGAATTTTTTTACATGAATCAGAGACACTCCTTGGTGGCTGATTTAATGCTAAATGCACTTAAATGGATAAAACGTTCCAGATGAATCTTTGGCAGTCAATGGAGGTTTGCACTCGACCAATTTTTACTTTTAGTATTACATTTATCTCACGGGATTATAATTTTAATGTACATTTCTCTCTCACCCACTAGACAAAGATCTCCTGGAAGGCAGAACCATGTTTTATTTGACTTTGAAATCCCACGACCTTGCAAATACAGTGCCTAGTAAATTACTGTTGAATAAATGCATGGGTGAATGAACGCGATCACCTTGCTTCTCCTTAAATCCAGCCTGTACCCAGACAAATAGTGAATTTTCAGTAACCACCCACTGACCTCGAGATAAATGTAAACTCTCAAAATGGATTCCAAGAGTTCTAATAGTTATCATCGGCCCTACTCAGCTCTATCTCTAATTAATCTTACGGGCTAATGATTACTTCATTAAATCCCCTGGCTGATATATGTTGACCCATTTCCTGAACACCATACACTCATTTTGTCCCTCCACAGCCTTGATTAAATTTCCCTCTACTCCATGACATAATGGATCATAGTTTGTCCAAAGAGTTGATCATGAGATTCATGCTCACGTTAGCAATGTAATTTTGGTGAAATGACTTAACGTCTCTGAGGTTTGTTTTTTTTCTCATTTATGAAATGGGATAACATCTAAGATAACACGTATAGATTGCTTTGGAAGTGGTGCAAATTTTGTTATTATTCTTACATATTATTATAACTGCATGTAGAACTGTACAAATATTATTATTACCCTGCTTCGACATGAAGCTTTAAGGCCCAAATTCTCTTTGAAAGTAGGAGAGCCGACATTGTTTTTTGAACCGTCTGAATCACTAACTAGGCGCTTCATCATATACTATCACAATTGTTATTTAACTGTTTCATGTGTGCCTGGTCTTTCTCCCAGATTGGGAGGCCCCTCAAGGACAAGAGCGGGGAACTCGTGTTACTCTGTGATACCCTTCCTTTTATACCCCTGATCACTTAGTGGAGGATACCATATTAAAATGTAGTAAAAAAAAAAAAACCCTATTAAATGTGTTAATATTAAATTGTTTACATAAGGAGAATGGAAAATGGGGTTTCAAATCAGGGGGTTTTAGAGTGATACATTGTAAAACATTACTTAATACAACCTTCCCTTTCTATGGAAACTGTAATCTATGTATGTTCTGTGCCTTTCTTGTAGTCACAGCTAATAATAACGTACGTTAACGATTCCTGAGACTATCCCAGCACTACACAGAGTAATTTATTTTTTTAAAGATTTATTTATTTAGTTAGAGAGAGAGAGTGGGGGAAGGTGCAGAGGGGGAGGGAGAGAGAATCCCAGGCCAACTCCCTGTTGAGGGTGCAGCCTGATGTGCGCCTCAATCTCATGACCCTGAGATCATAACATGAACTGAAATCAAGAGTTGGCCACTCAACCGACTGAGCCACCCAGGCACCCGTATGCCAACTAATTTAAATGAATGATGTACTTTAATGATATTGGAGTATTTACGATCCCCACTATACAGATGGAAAAACTGATGCTTAGAAGCTAGGATTCAAACCCAGGCATCCTTCTCTGGAGGTCCCACCCTTAAACCTGCCCGTTGGCATTGACGTTTCTTAATTCTCACACCAATGTCCTTCCCACTCCGGGGGCAACCATTATCTTCTCTCTGTGGCCGTGGTTCTTTGTGTGGCCCCAGACCAGCAGCTGTAGCATCATCTGGGAAGTTGTTAGAAATACAGATTCTCGCGTCCCACGCAGCCCTGCTGAATCAGACACTTGGGGGAGAGGGGAGTATAAAAATCTGTGCCTTGACAATTCCCTGGTGACCCTGATGCACCCCTCTTGTCTGAGGACCACTGCTTTTGGATAAATATTGTGCATGTCTTTTGGCTTCTTATACTGCTCATCCTGTTGCTTAATAGATGTTTATATAATAAGGTATTTATTTAACAAGGGTGATAGAGTCCACATCTGTCCATCAATATTCAATGATTTCTGTGTTGGGAACAGAAAGGCCACGTCAAGCAAAGAACACTGACCTGAAATCCGCTGGCATGCATCTCATAATTTGAAGAACCTTAATTAGTTTCATTACTTCCCTTGTTTTTACATATACTTTTATATTTTTCACTTAACACAATTATAAGAAACAATTTTAATTTTCTCTGCACGGTGATTGGAATTTTTAACAAAAATTGCATCTTCTGGGGCACCTGGGTGGCTCAGTGGTTAAAGCCTCTGCCTTTGGCTCAGGTCATGATCTCAGGGTCCTGGGATTGAGCCCCATATCAGGTTCTCTGCCCAGCGGGGAGCCTGCTTCCCCCCCTCTCTCTACCTGCTGCTCTACCTACTTGTGATCTCTCTCTCTATCAAATAAATAAAATTGCATCTTCCCCATGTCCTTCCAGAAATTCTTTATTCTGCTTGGAATCCTTAACAGGACTTCAAATCATTTAAAGACAGAACAAAAAAAATTTTTTTATAAAATTGGGGCTGGATAGCATCATGAATATGAAATACACAATATGTAATAATTAGGGAAGAAACCCCAACTTTGTTTTTTATATAATATTAGCATATAGACTGGTAAGAAGAGCAAGTAACTTTAGCCAATATTGATATGCTTAGTTTACATGAAAATATCAAGAACAAAGGGTAAATAAAATATGTGACTTCTTCAGAGAAGCCTAATATCTTCAGACTCTTTTAAAGTTCTTACAGTGATTTTTTTGGAATCTGGTAATGTGCAAATCTGAACTCAAGTCTGTCGTGAGGTTTGTATGTGTTGTTTGTCATTCAGGTACTTTTAATATTAAATCAATTACCATTTATTTACTTAAAAGATGTAGCTAACTGAGGGAAAAGTTGATCCTATTTTTGATAATAATTTTAGAAGGACAGATATTTAACATTCCTACCACTGGCAATTTTATGCGAGTTGAAAGACTACATCAAAGGACCCCAGTTCCACTGGGACATGTTAAACATTTAAAATTTTCTACTTTCGTGCTCTAGAGAATAGGAGGTTAATGACTCCATTTTTCACAAAAAGAAAAATGTAAGAGAAAAAGAGATAGGTAGTAGTTGTTGGAATGTCACCTTCACTCTAAGTTCTGTGGGTAATGAGATTTTCTTGCTTTGGGGTGAGGATGGCTACTTTTTTGAACAATCTAAGATATTAGCTCAGCAATATTTCTGTAGAAACTGCGGAACAGCTAAGCAAATCTTTAATAGATCATCATTATGCATAGAATAACTTATGCTGTACTTTTAAGGAATAAGGTCAATGCAAATATCATCCTTCTTATACAAAAGCAATAATTACTGATGTAATGTGAAGTTGATCTGGAATAATAAGTATATTTTTGTCTTCTTAAAAAATGGTTGTGTTTGCTCACCAGAGAGTGTACTTGAATTGTTTTCTGATCAGCAATGCAGGATATGGACACCCAGAGAATAAAGTGTGATAAATTGATGTGACTTGAGGTAAATTTCAGAGAATTTTAGAGTTGTAAGGGATGTTAGTTACCATCTAGCTCGATCTCCCATCTAACCCCAAATCTCTTTGATATAGTCTCTGATGGAATGTTATCCCATGCTATTTGAGTAACTTCCCCCAAGGATAAAAGGGCAAACCCCTCTCTTCTTGGATAAATCCATTCCACCTTCTCCATTTCACTCATTGGCATAAGTTCTGCCCCCCAGAACTCCACACTGACAGGTCTCGTCACCAGCATCTGGATTACTTCTCGTTTTTGAATGTCTCTCTTTAAATGAAGTTTCTGGAGTGAACACAATTAATTCAGCTGCTATCTGACAGCAGGGCAGCTTGTGGGCAGGACTGGACATGATCTCTTTTCTATGACACTCTTTTATTTTATCATAAGGCTTATTGAGGTCTATCTTACATGCAGTATAATTGACCCCTTATAATATACTGTCCTCGGAGTTTTGATGACTGCATACAGCTCAGGAACCACTAGCACAGTGAAGGCACAGAGGAGCTCTGTCACCACCTTGTGCCCTTTGTAGCCAACCCTACACTTCATCCTTAGCTCCTGGAAACCACTAATCTATCATCCGTTTCTACGGTTTTGCCTTTTCTTCAATAACATCTTGATTACTAAAGTTCAATATTATGTTAGGTGCGAGGGTTTTCATCAGTATGACACAAGGTGCATGATAAACTATCATGCAAACTATCATGCACTAAAAAACTAAGAATTTTTTAAAAAGGATGAGAAAAAAATAAGTGCAAGAGAATTGGAAAAGGAAAGAAAGGATCTAGAGAGAGGAAAAAGAAAGACCGAAGGAATGGGGTATGGTGGTGAAAGGTGTTTTGGATGATGGTGTGGAGATCTGTTTGAAAACCTTATCTGTCACAGTGGGGAGCTGACCCACGGCACTGATCAGAAACTTCTGTGAGCTCACTCACTGCACTGATAGGAAACTCCAGGGAACACACAGTTGGCTGCACAGAGGGAGAGGCTCATCTCCAAAGCCACAGTGCTCACAAATAGTGAGAACCAGGGGCTGTGTGTCCCCTACCCCAGTGGCAACCACTGTGTCCCGTGCTGAATATCCATCCATTGCGTGTTAGCCCGTACTCATATATCCTAACTTCAGATTCTGGTGACTTCCATCGACCTCTCCCAGAGATTCAGATCTGGGTAAAGGCCAAGGTTTTGGAGAAGAGAATCTAACATGAATTTGGGAGACTGATTTTTACAGAGATACTTTCAGAGACTAAGAAAGATACTTGCTTTGAAATAATTTTCAAATAATTGCAGTTGCCTTGAAGGTTGGTATTTCTTGTTTTTGTTTTGTTTTGTTTTCCCTAGCCAGTTGGAAGATAGATTCCCTCTTTCCCTCCTCCTGACCCATTTATTGTTAGGATTAATGATTTGCACCTCAGATTAGTTTAGCCAGTACTTTCCTCCTGGGTTTACTACTCCTTGGAAGGTCCTTGTGGTTAAGTGTCTTGAGATTTGAGCTCTAATCTCAGTTGTGCACCAACTAGCTGGCTAACTGCCCCAGTGCCTCTCAGGGCTTAGGGATAGGGTTGTGGAGTTTAGCAAATTAAAATATAGGCTGTTCAGCTAAATTTGAATTTCCAGTAAACAACAAAGACTTATTTAGTTGTAAGTGCATCCCATGCTGAGATAAGCTGTTAAAATATCCTGAAATATGCAAATGCTGTGAAATGTCAAGTGGTTGCATTGTTTAAGAAGATATTCTTGACTTGTGGTTGACCCCTCTGTGATTTAGGAGAACAAACAGTATGTAACCCTTGTCAAGGAGGTTACTTTTGGATTCTAAGTATCCAAGGTAGCTTCTGACGGTGAAATCATCAGGTTGTAATGGTGCTTGTAGTTCAAGGGTAGGAGGCTGGGAAGGTGTGCACCTAACACAGTGCCCACATGGGTAGATGGTGAGGACATCCATAGAGCTATTACTATTCAAGTGATGGCACCGTTCCTAGTTCAGGTGAATTATATTTCCTGTGATTTTTTAAAAATATTTTTTCTTCTACTACCTTTTTTCTGTTTGCTTATCAGCTCGTTTTAGTTTCCCATTTGTGTTTTAAATCTTTGCTGTTTATTTTAATTTAGGATGTCAGTCCATGAAAAATAGATTTTTTATCCTGTGCCCCGGACACAGAGTTGCTGATTTTTTACTTATTTATCCATCTTTATCCTTCCTGAGGGAAAACAAGCATTTAACAGGCATTGTTGTCTTCATCAGTGAGTAGATAAATTTAGTACTTATTTGTGATGGTGCCGTAGTCTACCTCTTTACTCCTAATTTTGCTGCTAGCAATTCCTGGGCCACAGTCTTGGCAGAATGTCTATACTCTGGGTATCTCTGTAGTCTCTCTAGGTATTTCATCATGGTAAGATGGGTAAGAAGTAGAATGAACAATGGAAATGGACATTACATCATGATGGTTAATTCTTACCAAAAAGAAAATTTAGCTCCAACTTTTAGCTTTTTAGAAAAATGACTGTATTAAAAATTTCGTAAGTTCATCTGTCCATCAAAAATCTAGTGAGTACCGATCAGAATAACAGATTAATGTTAAACATGATTTCTGAGTGGCAGGAAATTTTGTTCTAGATGGAGCTGATGTCTCATACATACATGACTGACAGGTTCATAATGGCACATTACATTTATTCTCCCACTCCTCTAGTGTGTAGATTAAAAAAAAAATTGGTTATAATAAAGGTAGTCACATTTCCGAGAACTTACTGTTAACTCATCATGTAATGATAAGTTCTTTCAGTTAGTACTCAAGCAATATATTTTATATTGATTTTCTCTTGCTGATGCCTCTGGCTCCCTACATTGCTAGGTATTTACTAAAAGAGGTAAGTTACCAAAAAAAAAATGAGATTATGGCTTTCTGAGCATAGGTGACTCAATACTTTAGTGACTAGAACCTACTAATAAAAATTGGCCTTGTATATTTCACCTGGCACTTATGGCCCACAGAGCTGGACAGCGCAGTTTGGGGAAGGTCATGGCAAGAGGACTATCCCTCAAGAGAAAGCTCAGTGTCAGGATAACGGACATCCGCCCTCCTCCTGCAGTTGGAGGAGAGATAAACAAGGTGAGTGCATTGTGATTAGCACAAGAGAGTGGACAGAATCTGGAGCTGAGACATCATTTTTCTTTTTCTCTTTCTTTCTCCTTCCTTCCTTTCTCTCTTTCTTTCTCTCTTTCTTTCTCTCTTTCTTTCTCTCTTTCTTTCTCTCTTTCTTTCTCTCTTTCTTTCTCTCTTTCTTTCTCTCTTTCTTTCTCTCTTTCTTTCTTTCTTTCTTTCCTATTATAACCCTTAACCATCAAAATAACTTCAGGTCCTCAGTTTTATTTTCCTTATATAAAATGGAGAAGTTTTGAGGTGGATTTTAGGGACTCCCAACTCAATCATCTCATCATATCCCTGAAGAATCTAGTACCCAGATGGATTAATTGAGTTCCTTGGGGCACAGATAATACGGGTAGAGCTAGGGGCAGGACTTGGTTCTCAGATTTTTATTTAATGCTCTTGTAAATGTTATCAAAGGGCAGGAGCTTAGAGGTTTGGGTCTCAGTAGGATGATATCTGAGCCAGATGACCTTTTCAAGTAACAATGTCCTTGAACTCAGCTTCCTCATCAGTAAAGTGGGGATAATAACACCTGCCCTATTTACCTCTCAAGGCTTTTATGGGTATCTAGTGAGAAAATAAAACAATGTTCCAAAAAAAAAAAATAGAATACTACATTATTTATTTCTTGCCATGTAATAATCTTAGCATCTTAAAGAACAAATTGTATGGATCAGGAATCTGAGGCCCAGTGTAACAGGTTGCCTCTGGCTCAAGGTCCTTAGTAAGGCTATAGTCAATCTGTCAAGCCGACCGTTGGCCTCATCTGAAGGTTTGACTTGGGCGAGTGCCAGGGGAGGTCTTTTTCTAAGGTCAGTTTTGTGGTTATTATCAGGATTCAGTTCCCTGCGTGTGGACCTCTCTATAGGACTGCTCACAACATGGTGGTTGACTTTCTTGGACCAAGCGGGCAAGAAAGCAAGAGAATGTGAGCAAGATGGAAGCAAGTCTTTTTGTAACCTACTTTTGGAAGTAACATCCCATCACCTTTGCTGTTCTCTATTTATTAGAAGTGGGTTACTAGGCCCCCACACTCAAAGAGCACAGATGACATAAGGGCACCAATAGCAAGAGATGACCACCATTGGGTCCATCTCAGAGGTTCCTACTGTAAGGATTATTTTCAGTTCTATGGTAGCTATAAGAAAAGCATTAGATACTAGGTGCATGCTTGCTTTAACAAATGAAAGGCTTTTACAAAAACAAGATGGCATTACTCTCTCTATTTATTACTATTGATAGACTCCCTGTTCCTAAAAGAGATTCAAGATGGCATCCACATCTTCTTTGCTCTATTCCTCCTGTTTAGAATGCCTTCTTTCTCAGCCCTTGTGCACCTGAGAATTGCTAAATCATCTCTGCGAACTCACCCAAATGTTGCCTCCTGGGTATGTTACTGTGGTTCAACTATTAGGCTTTCTAAGGTGAACTAGGCCATAGGACAATGTACAATTTGGAATCCAGTTGCATTTTCTACTTATATCACAGTTCACTGATATGTCTTCCCAGAGGAATAAATGATCTTGGGCAAGGGGACCCATGTCTCCCTGGTTTGTTCTATTTTGAAGACTAGACCTTCAGGGATTTGTAAAAAGAGTTCTTGAAACCTTGATAGTCCCCTTGCTAGGGGTGGACAAGCATATGCACACTGTTTCTCAAAGTGGGGGCAGAGGATCACCTGCACCCCCAGCTTTGGGAGGCCTCAAAAGTACAGATTCCTGGACCTTGCTTTAGGCTTACTGAATAAGAATCTCTGGGGTTGGGCCCAGAAATTTGTATTTTTACCCAGGTGATTCTGATGTAAAGTTTGATAAGCCCAGTCTGAAGGAACCCTCCAAAGCTTATGAGTGACAGCATCCATACAGGTATTTTTATTTGCCTTCATATTGGCTATGGTTTGTGATTAGAGTTTTTCTAAGACACCAATGGTTGTCAAAGGCACTGTGATATTACGCACAATTAAGACAGAAAAAAGAAACCAGTTCTGCGGATTATGATGGAGAGGGTCCATAAAGATCCCTTTAATCGGAGAGATGTTAAAGTCTGAGAAAAATCTCAGAATTGAAGTGACGTGACAAAGTATCTTTCTTTTCTGACCTGACCAGATCTGTGAGATAAACATCCAGTATTCGACGCCCTAGAAACATATCTTTTAAATTCCCGCATTCATCCACACAGCCATTCGTTCCTTCCACGTAGATCACATGTAGTTACTGAAGGCACGGGGCTTGGCTGAGGTGATGAGTTGTGAAAGAGATGTGTCTCGTGGGGCTTAGGCTACAGGGGAAAGACTGAAATTAAATAAACACACCAGTCAATAGACACCCACTAATTGAGATAAATGCAATGAAGGACAAAGAGGAATCAAGGAATTGGGGAAAGTCTGAGGATACACCCTGCTGCGGGGCCCATGGGATCGACAGGCAATTGTCTCTGAAGAGGCCAGAAGTAAGGGCAGATGGGAGAGGTCGTTTGCATTAGCCAGGCTCACACTAACAGCTTCTTTAGGAGCAGCTCGTGGGACTGCGAGCCCAGCACAGAGAAATGCATGCACAAGGGTTGACTCTCTCAGCATCCAGATGACTGACGTCTGGAAAGGCTAGCCATCCACAGGTTCAACAACCCAGGGCCCCGCTATGCTGAGTCTTGTATTCCTTTCTCCCAATGTTCTCTGGGTTTGAATCCCCTTCTGGGCTTCCACAGCCATGGGCCTGACTGTGAACTGAACTTAATACCCCGAATCATCAGTGTCACCATGAGATGGATTCTTTACAATCCTTAATGTGACAAACTGGACTGATGCCCTGCCCTCTACCTGCCAGCTTGGGGCACTATCTCCTTAAATCTCTTCCTCTCCCTCTCTCTCTCTCTCTCTCTCTCTCTCGCTTCCTACACTGTGCACAGGAAAGGAAAAGCATTTCCGTGCAAAGGCTCCTCATTACACAATGTGGAGGAGCAAGAGAGTTCTGGAGTTCTACTCTGGCCCTCATCTCCTCTTCGTGCTAATTTGATGTGACGGAATTCTGCAGCCTTGTCAGCTGCCTAAATGCCCTTCAATCTTTATTTTGGGAGACTTTCGTACAAAAATTGAATCAATCTGGGTGTCACCCGGCAGCCTAAAACAAATGAAATTGTAAAAATGTTTATTGCGGAGCAGTGATTGGAATACCGCCCCCTCCCCCAAGCCCGTTACAAAGAAGGAAAGCAGATCAGTTGTCTCTGGGAGATTTCAAATGAAAGGTACTTTTCATCTTAAAAATGGAACTCGGGCTGCTGTTTGAGTGTGCTGTGCATTCAGTATTCACAGGGTAAAACATAAAAGAAATAACATGGATTTAAAAAAAGATATTATTTTTCTGCCGCATGCTGCTTCTACCAAACCACCTGAGAGGTGATTTGAGAAGGGCATTTTAGAATAAAGACATTGTTCTGACAGCAAATACAAATGAAATAAAATTGGCCCAAGGCTTTGATGCCGGAACCCACATGGAGAGCTGAGACATAGCAACACGCTAGCTTAGTGCACCAGAGGAATAGAACTGGCATAATTTGTAGAAGTCTGTGAAGCAAAGATGAAAGAGGAAAATATTTAAAAAAAAATTTTTTTTTTAAAACACTCACAGAGATTAGAACAGACTTTTCTGGTTGTATTAATTCCTTTATTGCAAGAACTTACCCATAAATGTAACAAGGGGACAGAGTTAAGCGATGATCCTTTTGTCCCCATTGTCAAGGGAAAATACGTGAGTGGGGAGGAATAAGCTGTTTTCCTCTAATTTTTTAAGAAAGTAAATAGAACAGGGGCACCTGGCTGGCTCAGTGGGTGGGGCAGGTGACTCTTGGTCTCGGGGTTGTGGGTCTGGGTCCCATGTTTCCTGTAGAGATCACTTAAAAATAAAATCTTAAAAAAAAAGTAAAGAGAAGAAAGGGTAGAAGTCTTTTGGGTGCTAATGAGATTCTGGCTTCTGGCTGAAGCATATGACACATCTTGAAACAAACCCTATACATACCATGTGGGCGGCGACCCCCATCATCCTCCAGTGAGCTTTGCCCTGAGTGGGAGGAAGTTGCTTAAAATGGCTTCCAGTCAGGCATAAAACAGGTAGGAGAGGAACCAAAACCACAGGAAAAGGAGACCAAAGCTACCTCGGACTTTCTAGGTGATGCTATGTCCATGAGTTGTTCCTGATCAACAGGTATAAGAAAAGTTTAAGAAGAAATAGCTGAAGAGGGTCATTTGCCTATTGTTTTTAGATCAATCACCAGGTACCTCAGCTGGATGCTGAAGGAAAGACCCTGAGTGCCTTTCCTGTGCATCAGTGAAGAACACACTGTCCATTGAGAGGTGGGATGGTCATTTGAGGCACGAAGGAAGATACAGTTGATAACTGATAACTGATATAGATGGCTGATTCTTCTGCTCTCATTTGAACAGCTAAAACAATGCTGGCTAATTTGAGAAAAGACAGTCTTTGAAGTCCTTTCCTGCTCTTTAAATCTCTAAACAAAACAAACGAAGGCAATGCAGAAGCTCAAATTAAAATTGCATTTTAATCTCATTCCTTAAATAATTAAATTCGTAATTTTTTTTCCTTCTTAGTAAATGATTTAGCCTGGAAGGGAGGTCACTTAAGGTGTGTCTAGCATTGATAACGAGGAAATAGCAGAGCATTCAAAAACAAGCTCTAGTACTTAATTAGCCATGTGATCTTGAGCAAGACGCTTACGTTTTAAGCCTCGGATTTTTCATACATAAAAATGGGATGAATATCTATTTTTCAGGGTTACCATAAGTATTAAATGAGATATGTTCAGTTGCTTAGTGCAGTGCCTGATACATACTGGTCACAAATAATTTACCTTCTAAGGATGAATATTTAGATTAGATTTCATTTCTCACAGAACACCTACAAGAGGAAAAGTAAAAAGTCCCAGCTTTTGAAGTTTCTTAAGCCTATAATTCTTTCTCAACTGTGAAAGTAACACCTATTCTTACAAAAATTAAGATACAAAACATCAAAAGAAGAAAAAAATGACCGTGGTCCCCCTTAGCTGTACTTTCTGCTTTCCATAGTTTTTGTTGTCCTAGGTCAACCACCCACCGTCTGTAGGCAGACGACCCTCTTTCTGACTTATTGTCAGAAGGTCAATCTACGTCACAATGCCCACATCATCCACTTCACTTTATCTCATCACTGAGGTGCTGTTGTAATCTCACGTCTTCACAAGAGGAAGAAGGGTGCCTACAATAGAATAAGATATTTTGAGGGACAGACCACAATCACATTATTCTTTTTACAGCATATGGTTCTAATTGCAATGGTTTTACTTTTATTTATAATTGCATTTTCCATTTTATTACTAGTTATTGTGGTTAATTTCTTTCTGTGTCTAATTTATAAATTACATTTTCTTATAGGGACGTATGTTTAGGGAAAAACACGGCATATATAGGGCATGGTACTTCCTGCGGTTTCAGGCATCCACTTGAGGTCTTAGACTGTATCCCCTGTGGATAAGGGGGATTGCTGCTGTTTTATCCACACTCTCACCACTCTTAATATTTGTAGGTTATGAATTTTCTGCATTTATTATGGTCTTCTAAAAATATTTTAACATTAGATATCATATATATACATATAATTAAAGCTAGAAAATATCTTTTCTAAAATCAACCAGCTTTCCAAATTCAAATGAAAGCAAAACAATTGCAATACCATATTTTTTTCTTTCTGTGAATATAATACCATTAGCATTTCCTTAGATTTAGTCAAAATTTTTGATACATCTAATGTTTAGTGGCTGTGTATTCCATTTATATGTCATAAACACTTAGGATATTTTCAATGGCTTGCCATTGAAATTGACTCTGAGATAAAAATATTCACATATGTTCAGAAACGTACTTAATTTCTAAGTGCTTTTTGTAAACAGATTTCAGGGTAAGTGGATACAAACATTTCTAGGACTTTGGAAATATTGCCAAACTGCTTTCCTATCGAATTGGGTCAGTTTATATCCCACCAGCAACATGAGAGCTTTACTTCTTGGTTTAACCTCTACTTCGTAAATATTGAACAGTATAATTGAGAAAGTTTTGCAAAAGTGAAAAATGGTATTTTTGCTATATTAATTTGCCACTCTTTATTACCGTGTTTGAATGCTTTCCCCTTTTGTGAATATTTTTGTTCACACCCTGTGCCCATTTGGCTGTAAGGACCCTTATATTTTCCCATCCATTTAAATGTACTTTCTCTATAGAAAAGATAAACACTTGGTCATAATTGCTGTGAATCTTTTACTACCTTATTTTTACTCTTTTTTTGTACATTTGCTTTAAAATTTTACATTTGTAATTTATTTTTTTCTTATGGATTTTTCTTTTCTCTTAAGGTTATCCCTTAAGAGAAAGTCCTGGGGTTATTACTCATTTTTCTTTTGAAAATTTTGTTACCCAAAGGGGTTCCATACTGTACCCCCCAAAACCCAATTATCTCCTGTGTGTGTGTGTGTGTGTGTGTGTGTGTGTGTGTGTGTGTGTGTGTTTGTGGGACTCCAGTAAGAACAAAAGGGTAAAATGGAAGAAAAGATACCAATATATTTTGGTATACCAATCTCAAACATAATGAAAATGATTCATAAGTTCATTTTTTCCTCAAAAAAATCCAAATGCCCATAAAATTTCATTGTGTGGTTTCAGGGCTTGGGAAGAATTAGAAAGAGTTGCCGACAATAAAATGGAATGTTAAACCAGCAGGCTTCTTGACAGATGGGAGAAACTACGAGTTAGTTATATGAGGAGCTATTTGAGACAACAAGGAACAGTAAGTAGAGTGAGTGGCAGAATCTACCCAGACTTAGCTGCTCTCAGACACTTTTCCACTTTGCGTTTGCCTGAGCCTGCCTGCGACAGATCTAAGTGAATCTGTGAACAGCCAAAGAGAGGCGAATGATTTCCAAACAGAAGGAAATCTATAAGAATGTGATGCTTCCTCACGCTAATAGGGAAATGGTACAAGAAGTCTTTCTCAGCTTATGGTCCCAATTAGGCTATCTCAATACTCCTTAACGCAAATTCTGCAATCCATCTCCCACCCCCAGCACACATAGTTGGCCACGGTCACAAATTTCAATGAGCAGAGTTTTTTTTTCATCTGAGAATATCCTCTATTTTAATTTTTTTTCTGTTCAAACATCAATTCTAGAGAAAGAGAAATCAAAGCAGAAACTCTGTATGTTTCAATGCTCTGCATGTAACAAAGTTCTGAAGTCACGGATTATGCGTCTGAATGTACTGAGCAAAAGATTATAGAGAC
>JAQQSY010000952.1:0-14730 GCA_028646535.1 Procyon lotor | reverse complement strand
TGTGTGTGAACCATACAAATCCTCTTCCTTCCAACACCCTAAAAGGGATACAACATGGCAAATACATACATTTATATTTTAAGGAAGCGGGGAAGAGAGTGGCGAAATTCTTTCTTTTAGAAAACACTAAGTCTCAATGTGAAAATATTAAACTCAAAAATATGATGGAAAGAGTACCAACTACATATACAGATTTCGTGGTATCCTTTACAGAGCAGAACACAGTATTGAATGTATATGCACGCAGTAGATGTGTATGAGAAATATAAAATATAGCGAATCTTTTTTTTAAATATAGCAAATCTTTAACATACTTGCTAAATGAGTAAATGCAAAATTATGTATCACTAGGATCAATGACCAGTGAATGGCTTTTTTTTCCCCCTGATTGAATTAATGGTTTACTAAGCAATCATCCAAATAGCTGTGCTGGTCACTTGGAAATTTTTATCAAGAAGGGAGAAGAGGAGGAAGTTAATTAAAACTTTTCCAAAGAGGTAAACTCTGATTCTTATTTAAAAATTCGGTGGATGTACAATGTGCCTCCACATCCAACTGTGGGATGCTTTGCTACATCATGGTGTGTGATTGTGTGTCATAGACAGTCGAGGCAACTCTGTATAGTCACAAGAATGTGGGCTCTAGGGGAGCTTGTCTCTCACCTGTAAAACAGGATGAAGAATAATAACAAATTACAAGTTTGTGGTGAAAATTATAAAAATCGATACAAAAAATAGTGTGGTGCCTAACATTATGCTTGCTTATCTTTCAAGGGGTTGAAATTGGTGGCTATAACTGAAGTCAGAATCTGAATGGTATGGATGCCATTATCCTTTTTTTTTTTTTATCATGCTCTCTTTATGAAGTTACACATTTAGGTTGCTGTTGGATGTATATTGTTTATTCCCCCCCCAGACACATCATCCCATACTTACCTGGATAATTCATTTTTGACATAAAATATTTAGAACTTATTCTGAACCTTTTTTGGTAATTGGACATTATCCAAATAAAATCTTTTTTTTTTTTTTAGAGTACAAAAGTAACTTTATCCTTTTTTTTTTTATATCCAAATAAAATCTTAACTGACATCATCTCTCTTTTGAAAATGTTTTCTTGGTTTTTTTTTTATCTTATTTATTTATTTGAGAGAGAGAGAGAGAGAGACCATGAGCAGGAGGGATGCAGAGGGGCAGAGGGAGAAGCAGGCTCCCCGCTCGCAGGGACCCTGATGCGGGACTTGATCCCAGGATCCTGAGAGCATGACTTGAGCTGAAGGCAGTCCCTTAACCAACCGATCCACCCAGACACCCCAGCATGATCTCTTATTTTACACATCTTTGAAATTTAGTGCTCAAAAGCACCATATTAGATGCATCGTATTTCTAAGGTTCTCTTTAGATAGTTACTATCTACTATGCTAATTTGTTCTGACATTTTTATGAGTTAATTTAGACTTGAAATTCTGTTTTCCTGGGTCTAATACGCTAGTTTTAAAAAATTGCTTATATTACATCAGTATATTATATTGTGACTGCGCCATTTACGGACGAATTAAATAGTTTGGGGTTGCTAAGAGAACAGGTGGCTATTTTTAGGCAATTGTATGATACTTTGGATTGTTTGAGAATGACCTCGTGACACATAGGTAGTATCTTAGGGCGTTATATCTTGTTTCATTTAATAGATGGAATTTTATTATCTGATATGTTCTATGTTAGAAACTAGCTTTATTTTTTTCTCCCTAAAGTATTTAGGAAGTCCTCAGAGTAAAAATCTTTATTAATAAGACAATAAATATTGGCACTGAATCATGTGTCCTAGCTCTTGGAGGGATTTTAGGAGAACATCTGGACCAATCTCACACTGCCAGTTGGGCCAAGAGTTATTATTCCTGCTTTTTAGATGAGTCCTTTACCAATAGCAGGATTATTGATGTGCCTGAACGGATAGTACCTCGGAGACCAAGCCTCTGATGCATTGACTACTCAGCACTTCCTGGCAGTTGTCCAGACTTTGGCTGTTTTTGTTAATTTATTGATTTTTTTTTTTTAAGTTCAGCTGATGTAGATATATTTTCAAGAAAACAGGTAGAGCCAAAGGGCTCTCTTTACTTGGCTTCAAATGCTTTATGTTTAAAGCCCTCATTGAAGAAAAGAGTTAAGCTATTTTTATTAACCAAAGCTACTTAAAATAATTACCTATTTTTACTTAAGATTTTCCCACTCTGTTAGTCTAAAAGCCTTTCCCTTACTGTGCATGTTCATTAGGAAAATGACATGAAATGAGCAAGCCATTTGAGAAACTTCCTTGGTCTTCTCTGTGTGCACCATATAATTTAATTCTAAATATAAATATGTTCCGCATAATTCAATGTGCAATATAATCCCTTTAAAACAGTGCAGTCGTCCAAGTGCCTGGATTCCCTTTTGCCCCATTCAGAGATACTGCAGTGCAGTCAAGCTTGACGAATTATTTGAAAAGCTAGTTACCAAACAATTTTCTCACCATGTAGTAATTATTCTTGGTCAGACATAGAAGCCTCTGCAGAGCGGAGAAGCAGATCTCGGATACTTTGCCAAGTTTTAAGAGAAATTGCCTCACAACATCTCATCGCTGGCCTTTCTAGAAATCCTTCATTCCTGGGAAAGGGCCTGGTCCTGAGCTTGTCTGCTTACCCTGCCACTTGGGAACACTTCTCCTAGAAATAACATTTCCTTCAACACGTACACATTCCACTAAATGTTTCTACTTCCTTCAGATCCAAAGATGGGATGAGAGACACATTTGCTGTCTATTAACATGAAATAAAGTGATGTTATGATTTTATTCAACAGTCTATGATTCCTGTCTCATTGAAGCTAAATACTTTCTTTTGTCCTTTGATGGGCTACTTTCTGGGTAAGGACAATTAGGTACTGGACAGAATTAAGTGGCAAAACAGTTTGTGGATAATCCAAAACCATCGATAGGACTTTAAAACATAGCGTTTGTGTATTCTCTCGGGAAGGAGATGAAGAAAAGGTCCTGGGTGCTGGTGAAGATAGGAAAGCCGAGAACAGACCTATCTTTTATAGAAGCCAGATGCGCCAGACTGAGTCATGGGCAAACCGCCCTGGGGGACACTTAGTGAGCTGGGCTTACAGGTGGAAATGGTAGGGCCGTTGGTAGGATTATCTTTGAGCATTTTGCTGGTCAATGTGTGCAAAAGAGGGCCCAGCTTCATAAGCACTAATGTGTATCAGAGGGATTTATGTGCCAGGCACAGTTTTAGTAGGATATGCACTGCTTGATTTCATTCCTATAGCCCCTCTCTGATGTGGGTTATGAAACAGAAGGACATAGCACATTAAATCTCAAACTTAAAATTTGCTTCCAAAACCGAATTCTTAGATTTCCTTATACAGAAAGCTACTTTGACTCCTCCCCCAAGGTGTTCCCTCTTCTCAGTCACGTATTCCCCATCTCTTCAGCTCTGCAAGGCAGAGTCTGGGTGTTAGCTTTGGTTCTTCTCATTCCTGTCCCTTCGCCTCCAGGACCTTATCAAGTTCGGTCAAGTACACCTTAGAATGTATCCTCCCCGTTACCTTAGGCTGGGTCACCATTGTCCCCTCACCAGTGTCCACCGTAGGATTTTCCAGCTATGGCCCTCTAATGCATTCTGCATTCAGCCAATGCCAGAGGGATCTGTAAAAACAAATCGTGCTGGTCCCCTGCTTAAAACCATCCCATGGCATTGCAATGCCATTAAAATGATTTCAACTACCTACACACTCTGCCCCTATCATCCTCTCCGGTCTCGTGTCTCTGAACACCAGCCGCACTAGTCTTTTTCTGATCCCGGAACGTGACAAACCTCCGCCTGGTCCGAGCTGCTCCCGAGGTCCGCGTCTAGCCTTCTAGGCACTCAGGTGTCAGGCTAATGCTGATCTGTGGAGAGGCTGTGCCTGCTGCTCCACGATACGGTGTCGACTCCTCTATCCCAGTCACATAGGTCATCCTTCTGGGTACCCTACTCTCTCTACAGCTGGTTTCTGTTTTATGTTAACAAAACCCTAAAGTCTCACAGACTTGAAACACCAGGCTTTCTCTCTTGCTTGCTCTCCATGCCCATCTGGGTCAGAGAGTTTCGGCTCCACACTGACCTCACTCAGAGTTCAGGCTCACAGAGCCACCGTCAGCTGGGATGCCTCTGGTTGTCCCCTCAGCGAGAGGGAATGAGGTAGGCTGCACATTTGCTCCAAGGCGTGCACCTAGAAGGGAAATTTAGTGCTCAAAAGCACCATATTAGATGCATCGTATTTCTAAGATGCATCGTATTTCTCTTTAGATATTCAGATAAACCTATCTACTATGCTAATTTGTTCTGACATTTTTATGAGTTAATTTAGACTCGAAATTCTGTTTTCCTGGGTCTAATACGCTAGTTTTAAAAAATTGCTTATATTACATCAGTATATTATATTGTGACTGCCCCATTTACGGATGAATTAAATAGTTTGGGGTTGCTAAGAGAACAGGTGGCTATTTTTAGGCAATTGTATGATACTTTGGATTGTTTGGGAATGACCTCGTGACACATAGGTAGTATCTTAGGGCGTTATATCTTGTTTCATTTAATAGATGGAATTTTATTATCTGATATGTTCTATGTTAGAACCTAGCTTTATTTTTTTCTCCCTAAAGTATTTAGGAAGTCACCTCCACTTATGTCATACTGGTGAAAACAAGTTACATGGTCATTCATAGCCTCATGGGGGAGGGGAGGCCACCTAGTCACATGCCCAGGGGAACTGGGATATGGCAGATAGCGCTAACGACTTCCTTCCTCCCTCCACGGTGTAGAAATGATATGCAGGGAGGGGCTATTCTGCATCATTTGTAAAGTATATGTACATAAGAGTGTGTCTCACTCGCCCCATCTCTAAAATGAGGATCACCACCATAATAATATTTCTAGCTACTTCATCAGGAGGTTTTAGGATCGAATGAATTGATTACTTAGCATGGTGACTGGCGTAAGAGCTCAACAAATGTTAGGTAGGATGAAAATGATAAAAGACGATGATGACATTTAAGTCTCACTTTAGTAGAAGAACACACAGGTAGATGCAGGATACTATGTACAAAAATCTTTATTCATCAAGGGTGTAAGAAGGAGATTGGGCCACTCAGGGTTTTAACTGAGAATTAAAAGACCGAGAGTAGGTAGCTTATTATTGCACATGAGCAAAAGTGGAGGAAAACTCTTTCTGCATGCACAAATATTATAAAGCTAAGTTTATGCATTATTATTACTTTTAAGAATCTAGAAATTTTATGCAAAAAAACATGGTATCAGAAACATTGCTTTTCTATCTTTGTTTGTAAGCCCAAGACTTGTTCCCACAGGGTCAGTGCAAGCATGATTGCAGCTGTTGAAAATGAAAAGCAAATATGTGAAAATAATTCATATGCTTTTGAAAAAAAAGGAGTATGCTCGGCCCCATGACTTCTAATTTAAAAGATACATAAAGCACAGAGTACTCCTTGCAAAATGAGAACTCCTGCATCTCTTTCCTCTTTGGCATTCAGAGTTCATCTGTCTGTGCAGCATAGAGCTTGGGTAATTGGAGTTAATCTAATGTTTTAAGCTTTTCGGTGGAGGGAGTGAATAAATACACATCTGTCTTCCAAGACATAAAAGTGTCTTTGCAAATAGAAAAACTGTTTAAAATAATTTATAGCTCCACAGGGCCTTGAGCAATGTAACCCAGCCCCCTGATTTTCACTGGTATCTAAAAGGTATACAATGCCAAAATACCACTCAAATGTTATCTCACAGTGAGACCTTCCCTGACTATGCCATTTGAAGTCGCAGCTCCATCTCCCTTCCCTTCTTTATTTTCCTTCCCAACATTTGTTGCCTTGTGATGTACTATACAGTTTACTTATTTATAGTTTGTTTCCTCTCAGTAGAACGTAAACTCCAAGAGGACAGGGGCTTATGTTTGTTTTGTAAACTTCCTTAGGCACAGAGAAACAATGCATGGTACAGGAAATGTGTCTAATGAACTGATTAGTGAAATCTCTTAACAAATATTTACTCAGTGCACGGCACTGGGTTTGACATGGTGGGTTATACGTAAGAGTTAGAAGGCATTCTCAGAGTCTTGAAATCAAACAAACATGACATTGCTCTGGAAAAATGACCGTGAAGATATGTACATATGTGCTGTGGACTAGGACAGAATGTTTCCTGTACTTGGTAAATGAGAAGGTGATCATTGGCTGGAGAGGCCATGCAAGGGCCCTTTGTTAAGTTATGGTTTAATTCATTTGGCAAGTTTCACAGCATTTCGTTTGCTAGCAAAGACTGATTGCACGTTTGCATTATTTTGAGTTAGTACTAACAGAAACTCTTTACAGCCCAACATTTAAGTCTGGAGTGATGGAATCCATGCTACCCAGAGTCCACATCAAGTGTGACGCCCAATTCAGAACTAAAGGTTGTGTTTTAGCCTCAAGCCCAAGTGGAAGAGCTTAACATTCGGGCAGATTCGCGACATGCCATCGTGACTACATTGTGGATGATATGGCGGTGACCCCTGTGGCCTCTTCTCCTCACATTGTGTGCCACTCTCTTTAATGTCTTACGATCATGGTGGCCAGAACACCTGCTTGTAAAGAGCAGTGAGAAAGGATTGAGCACATGCTCTTCTTCCCATCAAATAGAGACCTCTTGGGAGAAACCCAAGGCGAGGGTAGATGGGTAGATGGGTATTTAATATCTGAGGGTAAGCCAGTGAGGATATTTAAGCACATTTAGTGTTTATTTTAATATTTGGGTAGCACTTTAAAGTTCTCCGAGTATTTTTAGATGGTAGTGATAATGGCTCGGGGAGAGAGGTGACAACCTTTATATACTGGAGTATATTCATATTTCATTGTCACAGAGTCATATGGGCTAGTTATTCTTATTGTCCCCATAACATAGATGCGAAAGAGAATCATCTTAGTGTTGCTGTGATAACAAAACCAGTAAGTGGTGGAACCGGGTTTTGAACACAGTTTCCTGGTCTAAATGGTGTGCTGTTTCTATTACTTGTTCTGAGAGGAAAAAGTGAACTTCATACGACCGTTCTTTAATGCAATCAAAACTTAATTTTATGTGAAACAGAAACACTCTAGAAATATTTCTAAGCCTATCATATTGAACAAGTACGGTAGTTCTCTGTAGCACCCAGTTTGAAAATGTGCACTTACATATTTTTTTAAATATCATATTGCAGCCTTCTGTCTTCCATAACATATTCTCCTAAATTAGAACGTAAGACATCAGAGTGCATAGGAACACCGGACAGTGACAACGAGAAGGGAGAGAGAAATAGCAAACGAGTCTGTTTTAATATGGCGGGAGACGAGCAGGAAGATTCAGGTCATGACACCATCAGCAACAGAGACTCTTACAGGTAAATCATTAATTCCTTAAACTCATCTCATCAACACAGTCAAATGCGATTCCATATTTTCCAAGGAGGTCTTGAAAAAAAGTTTTCATTATCATTTTTGTTTATCACCCTCACAACATAACTGCCATCTATTACCAACCCCAATGCATAGTGATCCTGCAGAATCTTTCAGATTATTCTTTTTTTCATAATCTGAGTAATTTGGAAAAAGCATTTTTTTTTCCTCCAGGTCTGTGAACCTAATTTGGGGGAAAAGTAAAGTATATGTATATAAGAGTGTGTCTTATAGATTGTGTAACATGTACAGCAAATATACAAATTGAGCCTATATCAACATTTTTTTTTCAGATACCTGTTTCTGATTATTGGACGGTCGGGTGGTGAACAGGAGTTCTTTTGGTTGTCTTTCTCCCTTTTTTTTCCCTTATATTCTGTGTTCTAAGCAAATTAGACTAATTTTTCCTGCTCACCTCTATTACCAGCTTTCTTTTTTTCCTCTCTTGCACACTTTCCAAAGATTTTTTACTGTTATTCATTTGAGAGAGAGTGAGCAAGCAGGAGCAGTGGGTAGGGTCAGAGAAAGAGGCAGGAGCAGGCTCCTCACTGAGCAGGGATCCCAAAGCGGGGCTCTAACCCAGGACCCCAGGATCATGACCTAAGCCGAAGGTAGACACTTAACCGACTCAGACACCCAGGTGCTCCTCTCTTGGGCACTTTCTGTACAATCTTGATTTGACTGCTATAACAAAGTACCAAAGACTGAGTGGCTTAAACAGCAGACATTTATTTATTCATTATCCGACAGTTCTGGGGCCAGAAGTCCATGATCAAGGTGTCAGCAGGGCTGTTTTTTTTCTGAGGTCTGTGGAGAAAGGATTGGGTCTGGGCCTCTCACCTTAGTTGTAGATGGCCATCTTCTCCCTGTGTCTTCATGTCCTTTTCCCTCCAAGTGTTTCCTTGTGGCCACATTTCCCCTTCTTAGAAGGGCACCAGTCATACTGGATTCGGGCCCACTGTAATGATTTCATTTGAACTTGGTTATGTCTGTAAAAATCCTCACTCCAAACAAGATTGTATTCCCGGGTCCTGAGTGTTAGACTTCCATCTGTGGATTTTAGGGAGCAATGCCATCAACCTGTAACACTTTCTCTCCAAAGTCTGTTGGCATCTGCCTACCATTATCCTTCCAACCACTGTGGCTCCAGTGACCCTCCTTGGGTGAAAGTGCTAGTTTTGCTTTGAATCCTCATATCACCTGACAGCTCATTGAGAACTGTCATCACTGGCCACATGTGCTGTGTGTGCTGCTTCAGCATCTCCTGTCTTATTTACTTCGAAGATTTATTTGTTTGAGAGAGAGAGAGAAAGAAAGAGAGGGACCGTGAGTGGAAGGGGCAGAGGGAGAGAGATCTCAAACAGACTTCCCACTGAAGCTCTATCTCATGACCTTAAGATCACGACCTGAGCCAAAACCAAGAGTCTGATGCTCAAAAAAAAAAAAAAAAGAGTCTGACGCTCAATGGACTGTGCCACCTGGGCACCTACTGTCTTATTGACTTTAATCAAAGGCAAAAACTCTTATTCACTGTTATTTATTATACAGTGTTTTACAGTGAGGAAAATATTAAGTAATTACCATTAAAGTTATTCTCCTCAGAGATGTGTAGCACAAATAGCTAACATTCAAAGAATGTTTACCAGACACACGGGGAAACAAGATGATCTCACATAATTCCCAACATAGCCCTGTGCGGCACATGCTGATATTAACCCCATTTTACATGTGAAGAAACTGAGGCGTTACACAGGAGTTACACAATTTACGTGTGAAACCAAGTGGTCTGGCTCACGGTTTCTCTCTTCACCACTGTATTATCCCAATTTCTGCATGAAAAGGATTTTAACAAATATGTAAGAGTTAATTATTCCTAGAGATTTAATGATATATAACACAGATTAACCACTTTTACCATTTCCCTTACTTTTAGCTTCAAAGGATACCAGTAGACTGATAGGAACCTGTGGTTTTTCTCCAGTGGGAAATTACAGGTCTAAAAATATTTTCTTACCTCAATTTCTAGTTCTCAGACAATTAAAATTACCCTCCAAGTCTCCCTCTAGGCTAAACTAGAAATTTTAAATGTAAATTTAAAGTTAAGTAAGTCGTTTTTACTGATTCTGAGAGGGAAAAAATATTTCGTCTCTTGTACTCTTTCTGAAATTTGTAATGTGTCCATATTCACACACCAAGCTTTTACACATTCCTTCTTTCCACATTGACCGTTATGGAGCCCTTACCAGGTGTGGCGGCCAATGCTGAGCTCTGGGGTGGAGACGGGGCCCGGTCCTCTCCAGGGAAGCTCAGAGAGCAGCTGATGATTCATAATTTAAAGCTACCAGGAAGACTTCAAAGGCAGAGACCATGAAACAGGACCTTGTCTCTATGAGCAGGCTAACTGCAGACACACCGCCTCAAATAGATAATGACAAATTTTAAGTGCTGTTTGATTCCTAGTTTTCTAACTTCAGATTTAAAAAAAAAAAAAAAAAAAATTCATTCAGGATCAGTCTACACGGCTTAAGAGATTTTGAAAGAAGATTGGATTTAAATTTTTTTAAACCGCAAGGTAAAATGGGAGTCGAACAAAATTGATCTTTCTCGTAATTTTCTCCAAGACGTATCAGTAAGCCTAACTGTGGCGTGACACGTTTGTCTAATAAGAACTGGCAGGGCCGCGGCAAATGCACTCGGAAAGTGACGTGTGCCTCCTTCTTCCCAGCGACTGCAACAGCAACAGGAATTCCATTGCCTCCTTCACCAGCATCTGCAGCAGCCAGTGCAGCTCATACTTCCACAGCGATGAGATGGACTCAGGTGCGTTTGGTGAAGGCATGTGTCCTTTCCGCTGCCCGTCCTCTGGGGGATAGCTTTCAGGGATGACACTGTGTGATCGACATGCGTTTTCACCTTGGATCAGTCGTCCTTGGCTGCCACACATGCTGGGTGAAGGCCGTGTCCCAACCCTGTTGTGAGCAGAGTGAATTAAAAACAGAAGAAACAAATGAAATCCGATCTTAATATATATTTTAGGATTTTCCGTGGAACTACGAAGGAAGTGAGGTACACAGGAAAAGGTTGTCCTAAAACATGAGGCATGGTTGACTGTGCGAGGAGGTGGGACGGGCTTTGAACCTGAGGACTTCGGAGGCAGCAGATGCTCGGGGAGGGGAATGATGAGGAAAACGCCGACTGAGAGAAATATCTTACAAATGTCTTATCTGGGGTGTGTTAAGAACAGAGACTTTGCACCCAGTTAAGACACATCTTCATTTTGAAATATGCAGTTTATTTTAACTATTTAACCATGAGGAAACTGCACGATTTGAAAAAAATCATTGACATAGCATATAGAGTGTTTTTTCCTGTGAGATCAATCTGCTTCCACCTCTATTTAAAGAGCAATCATCTGACATCCTAATTGCTATTAAATCTTTTGGAATTCTTCATCTGATCATAAGAACATGATGGAATAAGACTGCGTGATTCATTATTATTTTTGTTTTATTTATATTAAAATATTTTAGCATGTTAAACAGAAACGGATGATTTATTTTTTATATCTAGGTGATGAACTTCCCCTCAGTGTTCGCATTTCTCATGATAAGCAGGACAAGATACATAGCTGCCTTGAGCATCTTTTCAGCCAGGTATGATTGGGACAATTAGGGGTCTTTTCTTCCACACGTCAGACTGTCAGGAATCCCTTTTTCAGACGTAGTAAAAAGAGCTTAGAGTAAGAATGGAAAGGCCTCAATCTGTCCCTCCATCGCTTCATCTCAATTTCCACAATTTAAAAAGGGAATAAAGATTATTTGGCCCAAATGAATCCAAAGGATTGTTATGACTATCAAGTATTTTATGGTTCTTGGAAAAAATACAGTTATAAACACAGGAGTTATTTTTTTATTATTTGTTTCTTTGTAGGTTTTCAGAATTCTTTATGACATTTCTTGCTTAACTTTATTCCTAATTTCAAGCAGACAAGATTCTCTTGGTGTTTGTATTGGTGTTTTGTATTTAAAAAAATGTATATCCATAATCAAAATTCATAGTGTAGAAGGTTTTACTGCTTTGAAAAGGATTATGATGACTTTTAGGGTTTTTAAAAATAACTCTAGAAATATTCTCTTGTGAAATGAATATATTGAGCATATTTATATCTCTATATTAATATATGGTGGGATAATAAATATTGCAAGTGTTGTCAGTGAGTTTATTCCAATATTTTATTTAAAGATGGATTTTGCAAGCATCATGCAATTGCAAAAATAATTATGGCTTTAAGACAAAAATATTTTACCAGATTTACTCTTAGAAATATATATATTATGTATTATGAGAAGTATATAACTTTCAGAAATCTCTACTGTTATGGTAGGTGGATTCGATTACCAATCTCCTAAAAGGGCAAGCTGTTGTAAGAGCCTTTGAGCAAACCAAGTACCTCACACCAGGTCAAGGATTACAAGGTAAGGTTTAAAAAAAATCACTATTAGAAACAATCAGGAAACAAAAGTGGGAAATAATACAGTCATGAAGTAAAAGCATAGTGTAAGAAGAAAATGCCTAATCACATTTCATAATTCCCTTCATATTAAGTCTATTTTGATAAATTTGGAATATAGATAAAAAGTATAGGATCTTTTAAATTTATTTGCAAGTTTAAAATGTGCAATGCCAAAATAAATAATAAATAATAAAATAAAATGTGCAATGCCTATAGGGACCAGAATAAATAGGGAGGAGTTAATTGAAGAGGTATGAAGTGTTGCATATGGGTGAAGTGTTTCAGCTTTTGTTGAAACCAGCATAATGCCTACTTGGTTGTAGCCCATTGGTGGGAGAAGGGGTTTCGGGAATGTGCTTTGGCAAATGGAATAGCCAAACAGAATAAGATCTAGAGCTGCCACTTTTCTGACATCTAGTTTTGGACATTGAAAAGAGAGTTTTTATCTAAATTTGCTCCTTTGTTTAAATGGTTGTAAGAAAATAATAAGGTTACCCTTTCTTTTTTTAAACAGTTTTCTCCTGAAATATACTTAGAGAAAGTACCACCATGCTAATAACCCAGGACAACAGGAATGAAAGATGATTCTGAAGCTCACAGATTTGTTATTTGTTAACTCTTTGGTAAATGGTTGAAACTTAAGAGATTTTCTCTATTTATTTAGAATTTCAGCAGGAAATGGAACCAAAGTTGAGTTGTCCAAAAAGGTTAAGACTTCACATCAAGCAAGACCCTTGGAATCTTCCCAGCAGTGTCCGGAATCTTGCTCAGAACATCAGAAGATTTGTTGAAGGTCAGGACGAAAGCAAAGAATATTGCATAGCATTAGCAATAATGATTTAAAACCAAAAGTTCAGTAATGCCCTGATTACTTTTTGCCGTGTTTCATGTTATGAGGAAAATCCAAGAACTGGAAAGGGTGAAGGAGGAAGGAAGCAAAAGACAGGATAGGATTATAGAGCCTTATGTTCCAAGGATCTAAATGATGTACACTGTATCATGGGGAATATTCTCAGTGAATAAAATAAGGGCTCATACTTGGGAAGACATGGAATGTGAAGAGTTTCATATTTTACAATATGAAATAATATCAGCAAAATTTCTAAAGAATTCACCAAAGTCATGAAGCTAAATTTTATGGGAAGTCTAAAAAATTAACTGTGAACCTGTGAGAATTGAAATAATAGGATAGATTGCATCACTGGTTTATGTTTCTTTTTAATATTCATCTAAATTTATTGTTATTAACTCTCATGATGTTGTTTACTCAACATCTTATGATTGATACCATCTGCAGTTGGAGGTACGACATTTCAGGACAACTGTAGTGCATCTGAATACGTGTCGTTTAGGGTCAAGGTGTTAAATAGAAAATTCCGAGAGTTTCCAAAATAATCGTAGTAGAAAAGATGAAATGAGAAATTTGTTTAATTTTTTTAAATGCCTAATTTGGTGATTTTCTTTCCAACATCAGACCAGTGGTTGGCGATGTCTAGAGATATTTTTCAGTTGTCACCATTGTGGGGGTGCTACTGGCATCCAACGTGTAGAGGTCAGGGATGCTGACAAACGTTCTGCCATGTACAGGACAGTCCCTCACAACAAAGAATTACTTGGCCCAAAATGTCAATGGTGCTGAGGTTGAGGAACCTCCCAATAAATAAGTATATGCCCGAGTTTACATTTTTATTCCTCAGTCCTTTGTATGTCAGTTGCATATGGTAAATAGCACTCAGCAGAATTACAATGTACCCCCAGTCACTGCTATCTTTTTTAGGGTAAGTTAGGAGAGTTGTATACTTTGCTGACAAAAGAAAGCTCTTAAATCTGATAGAGTCTGAGCCTGTGACATAACTCCTTTGGGCCTCAGTTTCTTCATTTACCAAATGATAAAGATGTGTATATATTCTGTGATTACTAAGTCTTCTGCCTAGAAATATACTCAAATATAACAGCTTAGATACTCATTTAGAGATCTGTAGAGGAAAGGTTTGTACAGATATGGAAAACTCCAAATAAACCACAACAATTCTATTGTGTGATGAGATCTTTCATTTTTGACAGCTGTATTTCTTGGATACGTTTTTATTTTATAGCCACATATAATGGTTATTTGTGATAGATAATAGCATCATATTTAATGAAAAGTTTGAATTTAAAACCTCCCAAAGTAATGAGTAGCAGAAATGATAAATACATTTTTTTTAAAGACTGCTTGGCTTAAGGAATTTAAACATATATTTTACTGAGTAGAAGGTTTTCGTTTTCTTTTTCTTTTTTGTAGAATAAATGCCAATATCATAACACTCCTAGAAATTATAATTCATGAATCTAAATGCACTTGTTCTCTCTACCCCTGAAACTAATAATACACTATGTGTTAACTAACTTGAATTTAAATAAAATCTTTAAAAATATATAAATGCATTTGTTCTCATCATCTTTGAGGGTTTTTTTAATTTCACAATTTTTTTCAGAGTAAATGCAATATCAGTTAAGAACAGATAAATCTTTAAACCTTTTCTTGTTTTGTTTTTTGAGGGGCTTTATCTTTAAGATATAAACTTTATCTGGGGCTCCTGGGTGGCTCAGTGGGTCCAGTGGGTCCTCAGAAACCTCTGCCTTCGGCTCAGGTCATGATCTCAGGGTCCTGGGATTGAGCCCCGCATCAGGCTCTCTGCTCAGCAGGGAGCCTGCTTCCCGCTCTCTCT
>JAQQSY010000951.1:0-14732 GCA_028646535.1 Procyon lotor | reverse complement strand
ACTGTTGGTGGGAATGCAAGCTGGTACAGCCACTCTGGAGAACAGTATGGAGGTTCCTCAAAAAGTTGAAAATAGAGCTACCCTACGATCCAGCAATCACACTACTGGGTATTTACCCTAAAGATACAAATGTGATCCGAACAGGCACGTGCACCCGAATGTTTATAGCAGCGATGTCCACAATCGCCAAACTATGGAAAGACCCTAGATGCCCATCAACAGATGAATGGATAAAGAAGATATGGTATATATATACAATGGAATACTATGCAGTCATCAAGAGAAACGAAATCTTGCCATTTGCAAGGACGTGGATGGAACTGGAGGGTATTATGCTAAGCGAAATAAGTCAGTCAGAGAAAGACAATTATCACATGATCTCTCTGATATGAAGAATTTGAGAGGCAAGGCGGGAGTTTGGCGGGGTGGGGGAGAGAAATGAAACAGGAAGGGATGGGGAGGGAGACAAACCATAAGAGACTCCTAGACTCAAGAAATGAACTAAGGGTGGCTGGGGGGGGGGGTTGGGTAGGGATAGGGTGGCTGGGTTGTGGACGTTGGGGAGGGTATGTGCTGTTAAGTGCTGTGAAATGTGTAAGCCTGACGATTCACAGACATGTATCCTGGGGCAAATAATACATTATATGTTAATAAAAAAAAAAAAAGATCACTGCTGCTGAACTTTATATTTTAACCAACCTGGTTCCAGTAAAGACTGAGCAACTTGCTATGTAACCCTGGAGTAATACTTTAAAAATCTTCTGAGCTTCAGCCTCCTCTTTGTTGTGAGGATTAAATAACAACACAGTATGTATGCCTTTAATATTGCCCACTATGCTGTTAGTGCTCAATAAATAGTAGTGATAATTTTTGTAAGGTTCTTTATAACAGGGTTTAGCAAACTAAAGCCTGCAGGACAAATCTGCTCACCATCTGTTTTTATAAATAAAGTTTTATTGGAACACAGCCACAAATCTATGCTTATGTATTGCCTATGACCACTTCTGCGCTATAATGACAAAGTTAAGTACCAGAAAGATTAATAACAGAGTTACAACAGAGATCATATATCCCATAAAACCTAAAATATTTACTATCTGGCCCTTTACAGAAAAAGTTTGCTGACCTCTACCTGTAACAGAGATTTCACTATAACTTCTAAAATAAAACACTACCTCCTTTTAGAACATTAAGAAACTAAAGAAGCCTCCTTGGCTTTCTGTTCACAGAGTTCCAAAATCACCTGACAAGATAGACCAAAATTGTTTTCATAGGGTGAAAAAAAATTTAAGAGCATTTTAACAGTTTTCAATATACTTACAACTGTTATTAAATGCAGCATATTCAGTTTCACAAAGAAAATGACTAATCTCATGGCCCTTTCTCTTCATCTATCCTCAACAGTGATGGGACATGGCTAAAAGTAATGATACGGATGGCTAAGCAAGATAATATGTGCCTGGGTGGCTTAGTTGGTTAATCGTCCAACTCTTGATTTTGGCTCAAGTCATGATCTCAGGGTCATGAGATCAAGCCCCACATTAGGCTCCATGCTGGGGGTGGAGCCTACTTAAGATTCTCTCTCTCTCCCTCTCCTTCTACCCCTTCCCCCAACTCTCACAAAATATAATAACAATCTGATAGCATAAGTATACTACTTGCATAGCTCTATTCTAGGCTTAATCAAATAGACAAGAAAACAGATATATTAGCTCAGTTTCTCCAAAAAATAGAACCACTAAAAGAGAGAGAAAAAAGATTTAAAATAATGAATTGGCTCATGTGATTATAGAAGCTGAAAGGTCCCAAGATCTTATAGTCAGCAAGCTGCGGACTCGAGAGAGTCAAAAGTATAGTTCCAATCCAAGTCCAAAGGCCTAAGAACCAGAAAGGCCAATGGCATAAGTTCTAGTCTGAAAGCCAGTAGCAGATTTCAGATCCAAAAGATCTATGTGCCAGCTTAAGCATTTGAGCAGAACTCCCTCTTACACCCTTTTTTGTTCTATTCACATCTTCAGCTAATTAGATGAGGCCCACCTAAATTGGGGAGAGCAACCTTTTTCTTATTCAAGTCTAATTACCATACAGTATTATACTAATTTTAGGTGTACAATATAGTGATTCAACAATTCTATACATTACTCAATGCTCATCAAGATAAGTATACTCTTAATCGCCTTTATTTCACCCATACCTCCACCCACCTACCCTCTGACAACCACATTTGTTCTCTGTATTTAGGAGTCTGTTTTCTCTCTTTTTTTTCTTTGTTTATTCCTTGTTTTTGTTTCTTAATTTCCACATGAATGAATTCATGTGGTGTTTGTCCTTCTCTGACTTGTTTTACTTAGCATTATACTCTCTAGATCCATTCATGTTGCTGCAAATGGCAAAATTTAACTTTATGGCTAATATTCTATCATATATATATATATATATATATATATATGCACACACATCTTCATACATTCATCTGTCAATAAACACTTGAGATGCCCCTCTATATTAGTTATTGTAAATAATGCTGCAATGAACATAGAGGTGCATATATCTTTTCAAATTAGGGTTTTTATATTCTTTGTGTAAACAACCAGTAGTGGGATTACTGGATCACATGATCATCTTATTTTTCATTTTTTGAGGAGCCTCTATACTGTTTTCCACAATATTTATATCAGCTTGCATTCCCACCAACAGTGCATGAGGGTTCCTTTTTTTCACAACCTCACCCACACTTGTTCTTTCTTGTGTTTCTGATTTTAGCCTTTTAAGATTTATTTATTTATTTAACAGAGAAATAGAGAACGCAAGTAGGGGGAGCAACAGAAGGACAGGGAGAAGTAGGCTCCCCGCTGAGCAGGGAGCCTGATGCAGGGCTAGATCCCAGGACTCTGGGATCATGACCTGAGCCAAAGACAGATGCTTAACCAATTGAGCCACCCAGGTGTGCCTGATTTTAGCCTCTCTGATAGGTGTGGGGTGATATCTCATTCTGGTTTGACTTGTGTTTCCCTGATGATGAGTGATGTTGAGTGTCTTTTCACACGTCTATTGGCCATCTGTATGTCTTCTTTGGAGAAACATCTGTTCATGTGTTCTGCCCACTTTATTTTTTTTATGATTTATTTATTTGAGAGAAAGAGTACACGAGTGGGGAGAGGGGCTTAAGGAGAGGGAGACAGGGTCTCAAGCAAACTCCCCACTGAGAATGCAAAGCCTGGCTCAAGCTTTATCCCACAACCCTGAGATCATGACCTGAGCCGAAATCAAGAATCAGTTGCTTAACTGATTGAGCCACTCAGGCACCTTCTGACCATTTTTAGTTGGATTATTTGGTTTCTTTGGGTTTGAGCTGTATAAGTTCTTTAAATATTTTGGATACTAACCCTTTATTGGACAGGACATTTACAAATATCTTCTCCCATCCAGTATGTTCTCTTTTAGTTTTGCTGATGGTTTCCTTTGTTCTGCAGAAGCCTATTATTTTGATGTAGTCTGAACAGTTTATTTTTGCTTTTTTTCTCTTGCCTCATGAGACATAACTAGAAAAAGGTTGCTACAGCCAATGTCAGAAAAATTACTGCCTGTGCTCTCTTCTAAGATTTTACAGTTCCAGGTCTGATATTTAGATCTTTAATTCATTTTGTTTATTTTTTGTGTATGGTGCAAGAAAGTGGGGTCGCGTTTCATTCTTTTGTGTGTAGCTATCCAATTTTCTTAACACCATTTGTTGAAGAGACTTTTTCCCACTGCATATTTTTGTCTCCTTTGTCATAGATTGATAATATAATTGTGGGTTTGGTTCTGGACTATTTTGTTCCATTGATCTAGGTGTCTATTTTTGTGCCAGTACCATATTGGGTTTGTTGTTGTTGTTGTTGTTGTTTTAAGGTTTTACTTATTTATTTGAGAGCGAGCACAAAACCAGTGGGGAGGGGCAGAAGAAAAAGCAAACTCTCTGCTGAGTGCAGAGCCTGACACAGTACTTGATCCCAGGACCCCAAGATCATGACCTGAGCCAAAAGAAGATGCTTAATGGATGGAGCCACCCAGGTGCGCCACCATATTGTTTCAGTTACTACAGCTGTCTTGTGTATCTTGAAATCTGGAATGGTGGTCCCTCTGACTTTGTTCCTCTTTCTCAAGATTGCCTTGGCTATTCAGGATCTTTTATGGTTCCATTCAAATTTTAGGATAATTTGTTCTAGTTCTGTGAAAAATGTTGGTATTTTGATTAGGGATTGAATTAACTCTATAGATTGCTTTTGGTAGCATGGACATTTTCACAATATTTATTCCATCCCTGAGAATGGAATATCTTTCCATTTGTTTGTGCCATATTCAATTTCCATCAATATTTTATAGTTTTCAGAGTACAAATGTTTCACGTCCTCAGTTAAATTTATTCTAAGATATTTTATTATTTTTGGTGCAACTGTAACGGGGATTGTTTTCTTAATTTCTCTTTCTGCTAATTCATTATGAGTTTATAGAAATACAGAAGATTTACATATACTAATTTGTATTCTACTACTTGACTGAATTCATTTATCATTTCTAGGAGTTATTTTGGTGGTGTCTTTAACATTTTCTATAACAGTATAATGTCATCTACAAATACTGACAGTTTCACTTCTTCCTTACCAATCTGCATGCTTTTTATTATTTTTCTTGTCTGATTGCTATGGCTAGGACTTCTAGTACTATGTTGAATAAAGGTGGTATGAGTAGACATCTTTGTCTTGTTCCTCACCTTAGAGGAAAAGCTCTTTGTTTTTCATCACTGAGTATAATGTTTGTTATGAGTTTTTCATATATGGCTTTTCTTATGCTGACATGTTCTCTCCAAACCTACTTTGTTAAGAGTTTTTATCATGAACAGATATTGTACTTTGTCAAGTGCTTTTTCTGCTTCTATTGACATGATTATACAGTTTCTATCCTTTTTCTTATTGATGTAATGTATCACATTGACTTGTGAATATTGAATACGCCTTTATTTCTGGAAAAAATCCCATGTGATTGTGGTGAATAATTTTTTAATGGATTGTTGCATTTGGTATGCTCATATTTTGATTTTCGCATCTCTGTTCATCAGTATTAGCCTGAGTTTTGATTTTTGTAGTGTCTTTATCTGGTTTAGGGTAATGCAGTCCCACAGAAGAAATCTGGAAGCTTTGCTTCATCTTTTACTGTTGGTAATAGTTGGAAAAGGACAGGTATTAACTCTCCTTTAGATGTTTGAATAAATTCACCTATGTAGCCATCTAATCCTGGACTTTGGTTTGCTGGGAATTTTCTGATCACTGATTCAATTCAATAATAATCATTATTAGCAATGGAATGATTAAAATCATCATTTTCCCTGATTCAGTTTTGGAAGGTAATTTTCTAGGAATTCATTTCTTCTAGGCTGTCCAATTTGTTGGCATATAATTTTTAACATTCTCTTGTAATCCTTTTTATCTTTCTGTGGTGCCAATTGTTATTTGTCCTCCTTCATTTCTTTTTATTTACTTATGTCCTCTCTTCTTTTTTTGATGAGTCTGGCCAACAGTTTATCAATTTTGTTATTCTTTAAAAAAAAGACAGTAATCTTCTTTACCCAGTCTAACAATTCAAATGTTAATCTTATCCAAAAAAACTTTCACAGCCACACCCAGAATAATGTTTGACCACATATCTGGGCACCTTGTGACCCAGCCAAGTTGACACATAAAATCAACCATCACAGAAGGCAGGCAGCTGACAGCAAACACTTCTATCAAGTAGAAAAATATAGGAACGACTCTCATATACACAAATATATTCTGTAAAAACTTTTTTATAGCTGCTACATAAATGGATACAAAAATTAGGATTTTAAAAACTACTTATATAAAATACTTAAGGGAGTAGTTCTACAAACTAGAAAACTAGAATTCAATATAAGAATTAGTACTTCTTTAAACTACAGTATGTAAACAAGCATATTCATGACAGACAGTATAATTTACTCAGGGCTTCTTGAAAATAATGGATTATTGTAAAGCTAGACTACCCTCATTTCTTGTAAATATCATAAAGTAGACCATGCCAAAAGCTCTCATTAAATCTAAACAGAGTCTATATTTACCAAAATATTCTTTCTTTCAACTAACCCTCCAAAAATTTGGTATAATTGTTAAGACCTAGATACAGCCACAATGTAGATTACCTTACTCTTCTCCTTTGTTACTAAAATAACTCAGTAGAAAATGTGTTTTAACCTTGTAAAATACTAACACCACCTCATTCATTAACTATCTTTTCCTAATGGTCACCTCCTAATGTGTTTATTAACCCTAACATTTCTTCACCTTTACTTGGGAAATAACAAGGTACTATGATTATTGAAATTAATCAATTACAATTTATTATAAATCTCACATTATAACAATTTTATTGTAAATCTTACACTCCATAAAAACCAAGAGCAAGTGTTTCTAGAGAATTATAGTATTTTCTACTCTACTGCTTTGAATCCAGCAAAGTAAACACAACCTAAGAAATTCTACTTCCAGAGGCCTGCTGGCATTACTGTTTATCGTTGTGCATAAACAAAGAAATACCTATTGGAGTTCTGTACTTAGACAAATATCAAATTGCTGGAGTGGAAGGCACCTAAAGGAAACAACTTTTTAAAGACCCTTCTCTGTTCATCAACAAAAATAAATAAAAGACAAAATATCATGTCTATATTTTTGGGAGATTAGTGGTCTAACCTGGAATTTCAGCAGATAATTCTGATAGACCATTAAAAGTGTTGTGAGTAGACTAGTAATCTCAAAAAACTTGCTTTGCAGCATATCAAGGTCTGTGAAGTTGAGGCACATGGGTGGCTCGGACAGTTGAGTGTCTGACTCTTGGTTTCAGCTCAGGTCATGATCTCAGGGTCACAAGATCTCACAGTCATGAGGTCAAGGCCCACATCAGGCTCCACGCTCAGCAGAGAGTCTACTTGAGTTTCTCTCTCCATCTCCCTCTGTCCCTCCAGCACCTCTCTCTAAAATAAATAATCTTTTAAAAAGATCTGTGAAGCACATTCTAAATACAAATGTTCATTTTACATAACTCCTTTCTGGAATTTTAAGTTAGGAATAGATGACTTTTTGTGAGGAACATACATATCCTAAACTTTTTAATGTCTGAATTTAGCAAAACCAAAAACACATTTGGTCAAAGTTTATCTTAATCCATTCCTCAAAATTTATATGCTCTAGGTATATATCAAAAGCAATATATTTTATGTGTTTCTCATTTATACTTTACTCATCAAAAGTTTAGTTTTTATTAGAGTTGGTTCTTCTCTAAGATGCCTTATGAGGTTTGGTCTTTTGTTTTTGGTCTGTTTTATTTTGTTTTAAAGATTTTATTTATTTATTTGACAGAGAGAGAGAGATCACAAGTAGACAGAGAGGCAGGCAGAGGGAGAGGGGCAAGCAGGCTCCTGCTGAGCAGAGAGCTCAATGTGGGGCTCGATCCCAGGACCCTGAGAGCATGACCTGAGTTGAAGACAGAGGCTTAACCCACTGAGCCACCCAGGCGCCCCGAGGTTTGGTTTTATAACACTTTGAAACATTCTTATTTGAAGAGAGAAAGTTGCTCAGAAAACCTGTACTTCAAAATTACTAATTTGGCTCAAACAAAGTCTTCAGCTGGCAAAATATTTCCAAACTTTCAATCAACTTTTCTTTAACATTTTTTATAACTCCACAAGTCCAGATATAGCTACAATGCAACTGAATAAGATACATACCACCATCTAGGCAGTATTTTCAAAATTGTGTTCTCAAGAGAGGTGGTGTCTCAACAGGTGTAAAGAGGTATTCATGGATAGAAAGTGATTAGGAACAGTAGTCAAATAACTGTGGGAAATGTTGAGTTAAACAAAATCAAACAAGTTTCTTTACTGTAAGATTTCCCAAAACCTAGAGAAATATAGGAAGCCATGTTTCCCAAACTTATTTAATAATGGAACTCTTTTAACAAACCTTTTCATATATTGTAGGACATTATGTTTTGTAAAACAATTTGTAAAGCTGATCTTTGTGGTTTCTAACACTAAGGAAGTGACTGCATTTATGATCTTCCACCTCTATCTGTCACTAGTGAATGTAATAATCTAGCAAATATTTTCAGGAAGATGATAGTCCAGTTATTTAAAAAATGCTCCTAGTTGGCCAAAAACACATGAAAAGATGCTTATCATCACTTATCAGGGAAATAAATGCACATCAAAACCACAATGGGATATCACCTCCTACCTGTCAGAATGGCTAAACTCAACAATGTAAGAAACAACAGGTGTGGGCAAGGATATGGAGAAAAAGGAACACCTACACACTGTTGGTAGGAATGCAAACTGGGGCAGCCCTTGTGGAACACAGTATGGAAGTTCCTCAAAAAGTTAAAAACATAACTACCTTATGATCCAGCAACTGCACTACTGGGCATTTACCCAAAGATGCAAGAACAGTAACTCAAGGGGATACATGCACCCTATTATTTATAGCAGCATTATTTACAATATGAAAGAAGCCCAACTGTCCATCAATTTGATGAATGGATAAAGAAGATATGGTATGTGTACACACATATACACAATGGAATATTATTCAGCATAGAGAAGAATGAAACCTTGACATATGCAATAACATGGATAGGGCTAGAGAGTATAATGCTAAGCAAAAGAGGTCAGAGAAAGAAAGATACCGTATGATTTCACCCATATGTGGATTTTAAGAAACAAAACAAATAAGCAAAGGGAAAAAATAAGAGAGAGAGAAATGACGAAACTGACTCTTAATTAGAAAGAACTGATGGTTATCAGAGGGGAGTTGGGTGGGAGGATGGGTAGTTGATGTACTTGTCCAGATAAGCACAGGATGATGTCTAAAGGTTTTGAATCACTATATTACATACACCTGAAACTAATATAAAACTGTTTATTAACTACCTGTAATCCAAATAACTTAAAATAATTTTAAAAACTTGAAATAATAAAAAGATACAAATACAAACATGAAAAAGAATAAGCCTAGTTAAGACAAAATCACCAATTACTCCATTTTAACAAAACAGGAACAAATAGGAAATCTGAGTTGATTAACATAATGTTGACAACCTGGCAACCATATTAAGACTATCTAAATTTAATTTACAAAAGTTTTTTAGGTTTTTGAAGAAAAATGACAGCATAGAATTCTTGGTGAATTAAAAGTATAATATATGGGGCGCCTGGGTGGCTCAGGCGTTAAGCGTCTGCCTTCGGCTCAGGTCATGATCCCAGAATCCTGGGATCAAGCCCCGCATCGAGCTCTCTGCACGGCAGGGAGCCTGCTTCTCCCTCTACCATTCCCTCTGCTTGTGTTCCCTCTCTCACTGTGTTTCTATCAAATAAATAAAATCTTAAAAAAAAAAAAAAGTATAATATATATGGGGCACCTGGGTGGCTCAGTCGTTAAGTGTCTGCCTTCGGCCCAGGTCATGATCCCAGGGTCCTGGAATCGAACCCCGCATCGGGCTCCCTGCTCAGCAGGAAGCCTGCTTCTCCGGCTACCTTTCCCTCTGCTTGTGTTCCCTCTCTCGCTGTGTTTCTCTCAGTCAAATAAATAAAATCTTTAAAAAAAAAAAAAAAAAGTATAATATATAGTCATTTCTTGATTCTGACTACAACAAATTTTACTTCTAAACTGGCTTCTCCCTACCAGTGAACACATTTCAGAATCATAACTTTCCTTTTCCCTACCAAACACATGGGGTGTGCTCAGCCAATACAAAGTAATTTAAATATTAACTTAATCAATGCATAATTTTGGCATTATTAAGCACACTTGAAGGCCATGAGCCCTCTACTCATGGCTGAAGTTTCTGAAGGGACTTTATTGACATTATTTACACAATTGAAAGGTAATTTTACTGATCGCATGGAGCACTGGGTATTATATGCAAACAATGAATCTTGGAACACTACATCAAAAATTACCTAGTGGTTTTTTTGGGGTTTTTTGTTGGTTTTTTTACCTAGTGTTTCATATAATGTATACTATGTCTTGTCTTCAATATAAAGATAACTAAAAACTGTATCTATTTAAAAATATACCGTTTTAAAGCAATTAATTATACTATGGTATGGAATACATTAAAAATGTATTAAAATTTAACAGATATTTTTATCAAAAGTACAAAAAAATGTTAATAACATAGTTACTTTTGAAGAATATTAACAAAACTTTTAAATTTGACAAGGACTTTCACTTCCACCCATGCAGGATTAACTCCTACAGAAACTACCCTATATTCGTAAATATTAGAAAACCGAATAAAATATATACAACAAGTTTTCAGAAATGGGTAACACACAGCATAGAACTACAATTACTGAAAGAAGGAAAACAAACTAGTTGAGCCTCCAGTTGCCCTTACTGGCTGGAAGCATTTTGCAGGTATAAGAGCAGAGACGGAATACAAACAGGGCCTTCAGCAGTTTAAGAGACAGACAGAAAGGCATCTGCAAAATCTGACACAGGTAGAATCTGTGGGGCAGGAAGTAGCTGAAAAGAAAGAGAGCTCTGAAGATGTACAGAGGATCTCTTCAAATCTTTGGCTGAATACTGATCAGTATGTGCATAAAGTCAAACTCTCCAAGGCAAAGGAGAGAAACACCAAAAAACAACACATCAAACAATTCCCACAGTCACACTGAGCTAACAATAGTTCATAAAGGCCAGAGTGGAGAGACAACTTAGCACATGAGGTATCAGTAGCGTTTGCAATGAGACTAACTTAGCAAATTTAAGTTAGTGAGACTAACGGCTAGGCTAAAGGCTTCTCTGGAAACTGTAACAAAATTCAAAAGCAAAACACAAAAGTATGAAACTGACCCCAAGTAATTTAATTGCATGCCAGAACAAAACCCAACGTTCTTTAAGCAATATAACAAAATCCAGCATCCAGCGACATAAAATACATTATGTCTGGCATCTGTTCAATAAGATTAAAGAAGTAGGAAAATACGGCCCATAACTGGATAAAAAGCAATCCATAGAAACCTCGAGGAAAAAATTTAAAAATCCACAGAATAACAGTGATGGTGGCATTAGCGGAAAGGTAGATTAAAACAACTATCAATGAAGCTCCCGCACTGAAGAGAGCTGCTGAAGAGGAGGATGAAGCAGATCCCAAGTGGCAGAAGACAGAAAACGGGCTTCGGCGTGAGCCCCCACCTGCCAGTGGGCTGGGGGTGGGAGGACCCTCAGGGCCTGGAGGTGGGGGTGGAAACAGATGAGTGCAGCTGCTCTCCACCTGGCTCCTGGTCTGGACCCCGCACCAGAGCCGCCACCCTCTTTGTCTCCAGCCTTCCTCGTGTCTGCCTCTCCAGACACTGCCTCTTCTATCCTCACTCTGCTATTGTTCCACCTCTTGACCTGCTCCATCCGAGCTCCTCAGCTGGTCCCCAGTCGCTCTTCTCCCTGTCCTTGCTCTCTTCCTCTTCCCCCCAATCCCTCCTCCAGTAGCCTCTCCTTCCTCACTTGTGCATCCCATCCTCATGTCCCTACCCTGCCTGGTCTCTGGGTCTCCCTCAGATGCCCTTCTCTCAGATTGCACCAGGCCGGGTGGGATCAGGGTTGGGGCTGAGCCCCACAGCTGACCCCTCTCCTTCCCTCCCCTTTTTGTATAATTTAATAAAGAAACGGTCACGCAAAAAAAAAAAAAAAAAATGTTCCTTATGTTTAAGAATGTAGTGGAAAACATGAACATATCAAAGAAAGATGTAAGATATTTTTTTAAAAACTCAAATTCTAGAAATGAAAGTTATAAAATCTAAAATGAAATGAAAAGTATGCTGGGTGGGATAAATCACTGAATAAAGATCACCAAAAAACACAAACAAAACAACACCAAAGATACTCCAAGAAACTTTAAGACAGCAAAACTATCCCAAATAAAGCACAAACAGAAAAAGACCCCACAAAATGAATGCAGGTTCAGTTATCTGTAGAAAAATATCATGCAGAGTAATATACATATAATTTAGTCCCAGGGAAAAATGAGAAAAAAGAAAAATATTTTTTAAATAATCACCATAAATTTTCTAAATTTGGTGGAAAATATAAATCCACAGATAAAGAAAACTCAAGAAATCCTGAGCAGAATAAACCTAAAGAAAAACCACAATTGATCATCACAAACCACAACATAATCAAGCTGTCAGAAACAAGAAATAAAGAGAAAGTCTGAAAAGCAGCCAGAGAGAGAGAAAAGACATTTTGTACAGAAGAATAAAGATAAGAGGATAAGAATGATGAAGAACTTCTTAACAAAAACTAGGCAAGCCACAAGACAATGGATTGCCAACTTTAAAATACTGAAAATAAAAACAAATCCAAAAATAAATTCTGTACCCAGAAGAAATGTCTTCAAAAAATAAGGGCAAAACAAAGACCCCTGATAGTCAGGTAAATACTGTCTGAAATCAATGCTAGAAAACTAGCACTATAAGAAATGCTAAAGTAAGCCCTTCATCCTAAAGAAATGATACCAGAGGGAAATGTAATTTTACAAAAAGGAATGCCAAGTATCGGAAATGTAAATATGTAAGTAAAAATATTAGACATTTTTTCACATTTTTTGATCTCCTTCAAAGATAATTAAGGCAAAACAATTACATCTATTATAGGATTAATAAAATACAAAAAGTTAAATATATGACAATAGCACTGTTGTGATGTTCTAATCATAAATGTGAAATGGTAATAATACTATTTACAGGTGGACTCTGATGACTTAAAGAGATATATTTTAAACCCACAGTAATCACTAGAACTTTAAACCAAAGAGGTGGGTAGCTAATAAATCAACAAAAGAGAGATTGAGACAAATAGAAAAAAAAGAAAGATGATACATTTACAACCATATAAAAAATTAAATTAGAGGTTGCCAGACTGGGTTTAAATTAAGGAAGAAAAAAAGTGAAAATCTATTTGAAATATAAAGACACACGCAGAGTTCAAAAGTAAAAAGTACAATAGATATACCATGTAAGCACTAGTCAAAAGAAAGCTGGCGAGTCTGTATTGATATGAGATAGGGTAGACTTCAGATCAAGGCATATGACCAAGGATAAAAATAAATGATAAAGGATTTCTGTAAGAACACAAAACAATATTAAAGGTATATGCACCTAATAACTGAGCATGTAAATACATGGAGCAAAATTAAAAGACTTGAAAAAATTAGACAACTTTGCAATCATAGCTAGAGATTTCAACACCCCTCCCACAGTAATTGGATAGAACAAATACAAAGAAAATCACTAAGGCTATCAAAACTATCAGCCAACTTGACTTGATTGACATGTATAGAACCAACAATACTACAACTAACAATAGCAAAATAAACATTCTTTTGAAGTACATATGAAATACCAAAACATCTCAAACTGGGCCATAAAAAAGGTTCCCATAAATTTAAAAGAATTAATATGCAAAGTTAAGTTCTCTGCCCGCAACAGAATTAAAACTACAAATTGAAAACAATAAAATATCTGGAACTTTAAGAAAAATAAAGAGGGGGCACCTGGGTGGCTTAGTGGGTTAAAGCCTCTGCCTTCAGCTCAGGTCATGATCTCAGGGTCCTGGGCTCAAGCCCCGCATCGAGCTCTCTAGCTCAGCAGGGAGGCTGCTTCCCTCTCTCCCTGCCTCCCTGTCTGCCAACTTGCGATCTCTCTCTCTCTCTGTCAAATTAATAAATAAAGTCTTTAAAAACAAAAAGAGCAACTTAAATCAACAAGTAGCAAAAGGAAGAAAATAATAAAGAGTAGAAAGCAGTAAAATAGAAGAAATTCTAACAATAAAGAAAACCCAATAAAATAAAAAGCTGGGTCTTCAAAAGATTGATAAAAATGATAAAGTAACTAGACTAGTCAAGTAAAAAAGAAGATACAAATTACCAGTAACAGAAAAGGGTAAATCACCATAGCTATTACAGACATTAATACAATACTAAGAAAAAATCATAAATTATTCTATGCCAGTAAGTTTGAGAACTCAGATGAAATGGACAGATTCCCTGGAAGATACAAATTACAAAAGCTTAGTACTCCTACATCTTTTAAAAACTTGTCACAAAGAATATCCCGGGTCCATGTGGCCTCAATGGGGAGTTCTATCAAACATTTAAGATAGTGGGGCACCTGGGTAGCTTAGTAGGTTAAGCAGCTGCCTTCGGATCAGGTCATGATCCCAGGGTCCTGGGATCAAAATTTAACTTTTGAAAAATCAATGTAATTCACCATATTGACAATATACATGTGATCATCTCAAAAGATGACAAAAATTTGACAAAATACAATACCCATTTATAATAAATTGTCAGGAAACTAGAAATAAAAAGGAACTTCCTCAACCCGATAACAGACAAACACACACACACACACACACACACACACACACATACACGCACACACAGGAAAAAAAAATCTACTACTAAAGTCATACGAAAAAGACTGGGATTCAAATTCAATATGCAAAAATCAACTTTATTTCTACATACAACAAACAACTGGAAACTGAAATTAAAAAAGCAATACCATTTAACAATAGCAGGAAAACAGGTGCCTGGATGGCTCAGTTGGTTAAGGTTAAGCTTCTCCCCCTCTTTCTGCCCCTCTGCACATGCACTCTCTCTTTCTCCCTGACTCTCTCTCTCAA
>JAQQSY010000950.1:0-14732 GCA_028646535.1 Procyon lotor | reverse complement strand
CATCGGGCTCTCTGCTCAGCAGGGAGCCTGCTTCCCCCTCTTTCTCTGCCTGCCTCTCTGCCTCCCTGTGATCTCTGTCTGTCAAATAAATAAATAAAATCTTAAAAAAAAAAAACCTTAATCTCTCTCCTCCTAAGCATTCTGGTCCACTTCACCCTTTATAAACTTTTTCAACCCCTGGACATACAATAAGGCATGAGGCCTTCAAATGTGTTCTTTTATTTGTTTATTTGTTTATTTATTTATTTATTTATTTATAGTTCATTCATTCATTTATTTTATATTTATTTATTTATTTATTGTACATTTATTTATTTATTTAAATTTTATTTTATTTTTTCAGTGTTCCTAGATTCATTGATTATGCATCACACCCAGTGCTCCATGCAATACATGCCCTCCTTAATACCTACCACCAGGCTTAACAAACCCCCCATCCCCGTCCCCTCCAAAACCCTCCATTTGTTTCTCAGAGTCCACATTCTCTCATGCTCCATTTCCCCCAACTCACTTTTCCTTTCCTTCTCCTAATGTCCTCTCTATTTTTCCTTATGCTCCTGTGTAAGTGAAACCATATGATAATTGACTCTCTCTGCTTGACTGATGCTAGGTAAGCATTGCTGGAAATAGAAGTGGCAACAGCCATACTGATTCATGTGAGATCTGTGGATTTCCAATAGTCTGTGTTACCCATATCCTGATTACAGATTTAAGTAAATGTTGAGCCAACATATTAAAAGAACTTTGCATGAGACAGAATAAGGACTGTCTGGATCAACGGTGATTTTTTTTTTTTTTTTTTTTTGTAATGTGTGCTTTTAGCAATATAGCCAGTATTCCCTTGCTGTGAGAGGCTCGGACCGAGACGGTGGGGCGGATGGCATGTCAGCAGAGTGTGAGTGCAACATTAGAATCCTCGATGTTAATGATAACATCCCATACATGGATCAGCCCTCTGTAAGTACTTGTCCTTGAAATTAATAACTTTAATTCATTACCTTCTAAAATTTGTCCAAACAATTCTTTTTATAGAGGTCCATGTTATCTTTAGTCACGTACAACCCAAATGTAGACACATACTTTGTCTTGTGTTTGTTTATATAATACGTAGGAAAGATACATATATTTGGACAATGAAGCATAAGCTTGTAAATACAGATCTCATTTCTAAGTAATGAATGACTAAACATTCTTTGTAAGTCCAGGATAGTTCTCTCTCACTCACACAGTTGATGTTAAGATTTTTTTTTTTTTTTTGCTTCTCATTTCAGTATGCCGTTGATATTAAAGAAAATGCCCTAAACTCAGGTTTGCTCCAGATTAGAGTAATCGATTTGGATGAAGAGTACTCAGCTAATTGGGTGGCAGTAATTTTCTTCATCTCCGGAAATGAGGGAGGTTGGTTTGACATAGAAATGAATGAAAGGACAAATGTGGGAGTTTTAAAGGTTATTAAGGTACGGCATAATTATCCTAAATATTTTGTTTTCTTGGTCTTTTTCAAAACGTTGATCTGGAGATAAAATGTTAACATTTCACAAAATTGAGGGGGTGAAAGAATAAAAATTACCATGTTTTAAAATGATACAAGATTATAGGGCTTTTTAACAGTTTCCACTTGAAAAATGCCAATGAAAACAGGCATTCAACTTGAAATTCTCTTCTTTTAATACACTACTCCTTCACAGATCATATAAATTAAGAGCAATTCTAAAAATTAATCTTATTTTATGCTTAAGGTTTTGTTTTAGATGTTTGAAGAATATTTTTTTTTGAAGAATATTTTTTAAGCAGATTTCACATGGCCTTAAAAAATGTGTCTTTGTCAACATTGTACATTAATTGCTATGCACTGAGAATATTTCTCACGTAAATTAAAAGTTGTTTAGTTCTCTGGTGTGTTTTTATAAAATTAAAATTAAATTACTGTAATTAAAGGATTATCATGTTCCCATCTCCAAGCAATTGCTGACCAGGGCTTATTATGAGCATAAATATATTGGAGATTTGTCCAAGTTGCAAAGATTTGGTCCAAGTCAACAGAATCCTCCTATGTTCCCCCTACATTAATGACCCATCTCATGTACCAGAGGTAGAATTTCCTCTAAGATTTGAGAAAAAAAAATGTGACTAGTAGGGAGATGATAGTGAAGATTTCAGCCCGTGCTATAAGACTTGTGTAGTTTATTTTTTTAAATCTGTGATAGCTATGCAAGAATTGTGTGTGATACATAAAATATGCATTCTTTATGGTAGAATTCAGTCCTTTTTAAATTATTTCAGAACAGTCCTGGGAAATAGACTTCTAAGGAATTCTGTTCCCAGAAGATTGTGTGATCATTTATCTCAGGTCTTCATAAAGTGTCCCCATGCCTATAGCTTCCATTTACTGAGGCAAGGTGCAGAAGCTTTAGTTTATTCTTCACAGCATCCCTGCAAATTAGGTTATATGCCAATATTGCAGAAAAATACAAGAGAGAGTACGTAACCTGTTCAAGTTCTGATAGCTAGTAAGTGGTATAGCTGACATTCAAATGTAGGGCTTTTTAGCTATTAAGTTCATATTGTCATCACTATTCTATGATTCCATGCTGGGGAAACAGTCCTACTCTATTTTACCCCAAACTACTATATTACTTTTAAAAATTAGTCTATTTATCCTCAATATCTCTATCTGTAAAATGGGAGTAATGTTGATTTTTCTCCCAGGCATGACATCATATCTTAATTCCTTTGTTATGTGTATGTATGTGTGATGTATCTGTATACAAGATTTTATAACCATTCTTGGAATTACAAATAAAGCCAACATTGGAGCCAAGATTGAAGATTTTACTAAATGGAGAGTTTGATGTGTGAATTGAGAGTCATCTAAATTACTCTCACATGAAAATTTAGAAAAATATATTTGGAACTTATGGGCATAATGTATAGTTGCTTGTGAATTTCATAAGTAGTAGATATTGACACCAACTTTCATATTGAAAATGGCTACTTGAAATAATTTTTTTCCAGAATATGTTGAAGAAAATAAGGATTTTTATTATTTTTATACTTTGCTCTATTACTGGGCTAATTGGAGGAAGTCATATTTACAGAAGTAAAATTTCTTCTAAATAGTTCTTTATGGATAAAACCAGTCAAATGATTGAATCTACTATATATGTGGCCCATACTTTGTAATAAATAGAGCTACTTTGTGAGAAAAATGAAATGACATAAGTTAACAAAAACGATCTTTGCACTACAAAATGCATGGATTTGACCATCTATTTTATGTTTTTAAATTTGTTTGATGGATATTTAAAACTCATATCATATATTTTCAACTTTTTTCTTACTATATTTTCATGCATTTATTTGCATTAAAGATAAAGAAAGGATGGAGTGTGTATTTGTATGTATTTATATTTAATTAAAGAAAGAAATGTGAGAGTTTTTTTGTGTATTATCAAAGGATTTGTCTTTCTTCCAGAATCTTTTTTTTTTTAGAGTAAAACTATTCCACTCTGTCTTTTCTAGCCCCTAGATTACGAAGATATGCAGAATGTGCAACTTAGTCTCGGCGTCAGAAATAAAGCTGAATTTCACCATTCAATTATGTCTCAGTATAAACTCACAGCAACCACAATCACTGTGACTGTTTTAAACGTAATTGAAGGTTCGGTGTTCCGTCCAGGTTCAAAGACATATGTAGTAACTAGTAACATGGGACAGAATTATAAAGTGGGAGACTTTGTAGCCACTGATCTGGACACAGGTCTTGCTTCAACAACTGTTAGGTAAGACTGACATTTTCCAAATAATTTTTACCATATAGTGAACTAAAGTATATATGTTCTTTTTAGAAATTTTAAGTATCTGAATTAAAATATTTTTCATAATTTTTGAAACCATCATTCAATCATAAAAAAATACTAACTACTGAATCGCTATTTAATTTAGAGCTTTGACCTTAAGAAAATACCAAAAAAAAAAAAGAAAGTGCAAAAAGTAAAATGCAAAAAATGTGAAGATGTAAAATGTGGAAAATATTGAATCTTGAAAGTTTGACATTTCTGTATTTATTTATGTATTTTAATGGCCAATCAGCTGATCACCACATATCATGGTTATTCCCCCAGAAGATTTTATGGACTGATTTTCTCATTGCAAATGTGCCCAGATTGAAATCAATTAGATATAGTTAGCTCATTTCAGTTACTCACTTCACTTTAATCAGCATTTAATATTGATAAACTCTCTTGTATTCCACAGAGATGAGTTCACTGAGGGCAGACCATCCAACCCTCCCCACCCCACTTAGCTCTTTTCGAAGTTCTAGTCTTCTGAGTTTAGCACTGTGCTTGAGACCGGTGCTTTTGAGAGTTATCTAACCAATGTTTAACAAATACGTAAATGAGAAGGAAATTCAAAAGAAGTCCTATAAAGTCATTGTGTATATGGGGAGGGAGAGTGAAAATAGGGAGAGAATGAAGCCCCAAGCTGATGGAGAAGTAGCTTCTTTGATAAGAGAACAGTTCAGAATTAGAAGCAGCCCAGGAGGTCCTAGGTTCTGGGTCTTCCAGGAGAGTTCTGATGCTGCCAAAACCAAATGAAAATGAGACGGCAAAGATTATTGTGACATCCAAGGGGGCATAAGAGATCATTCTATCAGAAATGGCTGCCAGCAATTCATTTTTCTTAAATTGACATCTTTTCTACTTCTAAATGTACTCAAACAGAAGGCACTTGCCTTGAAAGAAAAAATTAAGACCCTAATAATTGAAAATGACATCCAGAGGTTATAACCACTGACTTGAAACATGTGTTTTACAATCAAAATCTCTGTCTCTCTTTCTCTTTTAGAAAGCTAACATTAATTCCTATTGTTTCTTCAAATATAGATATGTAATGGGAAATAATCCAGCTAACCTACTTGATGTTGACTCAAAAACAGGCACAATTACTTTGAGAAATAGAGTTACCATGGAACAATATAACATGCTTGGGGGAAAATACCAAGGAACAATTTTATCTATAGATGGTAAGAAACCAATTTAACTTAGAAGAAATTATATATACACTCAGAAATTAAAGTTTTAATTGTACTTGAGATAACCCTTTCCCAACAAAAACAAAAAATCATACTGGGTATTACAGAATCAAATTTTTAATAATATGAGAGACAGCATAACTCAGTGCCAAGTCCATGAGCTCTGGAGTAAGAATGGGTTAGTATCTTGTACCATCACTTTAGTAGCTATGGGATTTTAGAGAAGTCATTTAACCCATTTATTCTTCAGCCTTTTGTTCTGTAAAATGGGACACTAACATTATAGATTTAGAGATATTAAAGAAGTTATTAGATGTAAAGCACTTAGAAGAGTGCTAGCACTCAATGTTAGTTAAGTAATTAATTAATTAATTAACTAATAAAGTTTAATTATTAAGTATTAAGTATTAATTAATTAATAAATAAAGTAATTAATAAATTAAGTTAATTAATTTATTAATGTTAATAAATGAAATTTTAAAGTTATATTCTTAAGTTACTTTCAAATAATTAGTCCAGAAGCAAAGTTAACTTCACATAATCTTTGGAAAGCTGATGTACAACTTTGTGTGAACAATTTGGAAATAGTATGCTTATATTACTATTCCAAACCAACAAAATTAAAATTAAGCTGGCCACCAAAGGGATGGGGAGATGGGGAGATGTTGGTCAAAAAGTACAAACTTCCAGCCACAAGATGATTAAGTTCTGGGGATCTAATGCAGAGTCTTGCCTTATGATTATTAATGACAGTACAGTTGCTATATATTTAAAATCTCTAAGATAGTAGACCTTAAATGTTCTCATCACAAAAAAAAGAAATGGTAGTCATGTGAGGTGATGGAGATGTTAGCTAACACTAAGGTAGAAATCATACTGCAATATATAAGTATATCAGAATGGGGCGCCTGGGTGGCTCAGTTGTTAGGTGTCTGCCTTCGGCTCAGGTCATGATCCCAGGGTCCTAGGATCGAGCCCTGCATCAGGCTCCCTGCTCGGCGGGAAGCCTACTTCCCGCCCAACACCCCCTGCTTGCATTCCCTCTCTTATTGTGTCTCTCTCTATCAAATAAATAAAATCTTTAAAAAAAAAGTATATCAAAATGACACATACATTTTGTGTACATAAGTTTATACAATGTTATATTTCATTTTATAGTATCTCAATAAAATTGGAAGGTTTATCATGGAATTTTTAAAAACTGCTTCAGACATAACTACATATAAATAATTTTAAGTGGGCTACAGAAAAGGATAATATTCCATTAGCATCATTCCTACACTGTAGTAAGAATTATTATAATCACCAATGTCCAGCCAGGGCCTTAGAGTTATGACACATTTCTAACCTAATAGCTCTATAGGTGGATGCTAGACTTCAGACTTATCTCTGAAGGAGGAAAAAAAAAATCATTCCTTGAACTTTCAGTATTGTGGATTTTCTGCACTGAGAAGTTCCTAATCAGAGATTATCATATATTCAAATCCTATGGGAAGTAGATAGTGCAGATGTGATGAAGGAATCCCTGTCAAGGTAATTTAGGAGAAAATAAAACAACTACTGCACATAAAATACAAATACAAGGGCGCCTGGGTGGCTCAGTGGGTTAAAGCCTCTGCCTTCAGCTCAGGTCATGATTTCAGAGTCCTGGGATCGAGACCCACATCGGGCTCTCTGTTCTGTGGGGAGCCTGCTTCCCCCTCTCTCTCTGCCTGCCTCTCTGCCTGTTTGTGATCTCTCTCTCTCTGTCAAATAAATAAATAAAATCTTAAAAAAAAATACAAATACAAGTAGCTTCCACTCATTTAAATAATATACAGAATATGACTGACTTATTTATCTAAGGTGAGTGACAGCATACATATGACATGGCATCTACTGTTTTTACTTCTCAACATATGGGATGGTCTCTCAGGAGCACTAATCTTCATCATGGTTTGATTTAAAAACTGAGTCACAAACAAGGGATGATTTGGAAAGTTACTGAATTGATGAGAATAAAGACCCTGGAATAAGTTATTGATGCAAAAAAGTGGTTTTGTATTGTTTAGTGAGTATTACACTGAATGCATTACATAATTCTTCCCTTTTGAATCTTGTTGCAGATACTCTTCAAAGAACTTGTACTGGAACAATTAATATTGACCTTCAAGGTTCTGGATGGGTTCAGAATGGCAAAAATGGTGGTACCAGTTCTGGTACTGGTGGAGGCAGTGGGGGTTCTAGTGGAGGTGGGGGTTCTAGTGGAGGCGGTGGGGATTCTAGTGGAGGCGGAGGTGCTAGCGGAGGTGATCAGAGTGGTGGAGGTAACGCTGGAAATATAAATGGAGGTGATACCAGTACTGACACAGGTGACAAAACTTCCACTGACTATGCCTTTGAGACCCAGACAATGGACAATGGCGGTGTGAGACAAAATCTCTCAGATAATGTCCATTTCGGTCCAGCCGGCATTGGACTGCTCATCATGGGATTCTTGGTCCTAGGACGTAAGTACTTTTAACAATTCCATTCATATGCATTCCTCTTCCCCTGAAATTATGGAGAGGAGATAAGCTTTCTGATCCTTTGATAAAATATACTTTACCAAATCTTATTTTGTGCACTTATCAAAAAATGCCCGTTTACTGTTGAGTCTATAAGATGAAAAAAATCAAGCTACTTGACCGCTTATAGTGCAGTGAAGGATAAAAACGTTCTTCATTCAATTTCAGTGCATGGAAAAGTGCCATAACAGTCAGGTTCACACTGCTATTTGAGTGAAGAAGACAATCAGAGAGGATCCAAACAATCAGAAACAGCTACACAGAGAAAGCAAAATTGCAGAATGTAACATAAAATACATAAGAAGAGATCATTCTCTAATTTCACTTTGTTAGCCATATTAATTATTAACCAACGTTTTAAGACTTTAGAATTAAGTACTTTATGAAAGTAACTTAATAACCCAGATGTTATCTCTACTGCAAGTAATATATGACTTTCACTTCGAGCTTGTTCTTTATACAGATTTGTTGATTGCCTTTGGGTAGCATAGTTAATAAAAGATTTAAAAATTATACATTTGGGGCCAAACACCTCTAGACTCAAAGATTTCTCTAAGCCTAGCAAATCTTGAAGAAAGCAAAATACACAGGAATTTTTTTCTCCTTTCTTTCCTTTTTCCATCTTTTACCATCCCTTCCTTATTACTATTCTTACTATGTTCCTTCCTCTCTACCTCACCTCCTTTTTGTTTCTTTCCTTCCTTTGTCACATTCCCTACTTACACATCCTTTCCTTCATCCATCCATTCATTCCAAATCATTTACCAAGATTATATTATATAAAAGGCTCTGTGCTAGAAATGTATTTAGATAAATAAGGAAACCCAACAGATTAACAGAAAGACATTGTTAGGAAGTATAGTGTTCTCTATTTGTGCAGGAGTAATTTCAAGAAAAAAATCCATGTAGAGGAAAATAATAGAGGGGATAATTACCTGATGCATAAGATTTTATTTACTGCTAAAATTAAAAAGGCAGGCATGTGTGAAAAGAAAAAAAGTAAAGGCGTGGAAGACGGAACACAAAAATTCAAACATATTGCCTGTCCTCTGCAGCTCTCTTTTTGGTCTCTTTTAATATTTTCAGGGAAGTGACAGTGAAAAGACTCATCTGTTTTAATAATATAATACTATTTGTCATTTGAATACTATATAACAAATTAAAATGGATTGCAGTCTAGTACACTGAAGCTCACATTGATTTTGGTATCTGACCAAATTGGTCTTTGGTATCTGACCAAATTTGGTTCAATTTGTTTTCTGAAACTTTCAAAAGAATTTTGAAGTCAAATGCAATGATATTAGGGTTTCAAATGTAATCATAAAAGAGCAAGTTGTTTTATTTTAATGTGGTTCCTCTGCTAATTCCAATATTCCTTTCCTTTCACCAACAGTGGTTCCATTTTTGTTGATGTGTTGTGACTGTGGAGGTGCCCCTGGTGGGGGAGGTGGCTTTGAACCTGTCCCCGAATGTTCAGAAGGAGCAATTCACTCATGGGCAGTAGAAGGCCCACAGCTGCCTCCCGGAGGAGTAAGTGCTAACTTGTAAGAAATGGCCTTTGGTAGTTCCCGAAATTCAGCCTTCTGCACATGAACCGGATGCTGGTGACCCCCCACAGTCTATGCTATTCTTTGTTCTGGGATAGCCCCTGGGGAAAATGAAGAGAAGTCAAAGGTACTCCAAATTAGATGGAAATCATCAGGAAAAGCTTTCTCAAATTAAGTGAAAGTTTTAAATGGATTTCAGAAGTTTTGTAAATAGTATTCTTTTAGAATCTGAGTCTATTTTAAGAAGAAATCCAATGTATGAGGATAGACAGAAAAGAGCCACTACAAATGGAGACATATTTCTTGTCTTTTAGGATGTGACCACTGTCTGTGTACCACCCATACACCCTGATAATGCAAATCTAATTGAATGTATCGACACCTCAGGTAAGGTTTTGTTTCGTCTTTTTAATTTTAACAGCTCAAATGACTGCGAAGGAATTCTGCTCTGTCCCTCCATACCTTCCTATTTCTCAATTATCTTGTCTTTAACATTGTTTCTATCATTCGTTTTTAAATGACTAATTTGCAGATCAAATGGTAAGGGGAAAATCTCTAGGAATTACTATTCTTACATGTTGGATTTTTAAAATCTTCTTCAAGCATCAGAAGGTACTTAGGAGAGATGACTGTCTCAGGACCTCTGTAAGTCAGAGAGACCCACAGGTCAATTCTGGCCCAAGTTTTCTGTATAACAGAGCAAACATTACTTATCAGAAAAACAAATACCATTGATGCTTCAACAGTATGGGTGTTAGGGATGCTGATTCCTGTCAGTCAGAAAAACAAGTGTGAATTTTTTATCCTCCCAAAACTTCACTATTACTTAACTACCAGATGACTTACTGTTACATAAACAGTCAGTTAACACACAGTTTATGGGGCACCTGGGTGGCTCAGTGGGTTAAAGCCTCTGCCTTCAGCTCAGGTCATGATCTCAGAGTCCTGAGATCGAGCCCCGCATCGGGAGCTGCTCAGCAGGGAGCCTACTTCCCCCCTCTCTGCCTACTTGTGATCTCTCTCTCTGTCAAATAAATAATTAAAAATCTTAAAAAAAAAAAAAAAAAAAACAAAACACACAGTTTATATGTTATATATAATATAATATTACATTATATAATATTATATATATATAATACTGTATTGTATATGCACTGTATACTATAAATATTATATATATAATACACTGTATTCTTACAATAAATTAAGTTGGAGAAAAGAAATTGTTATTAAGAAAATCATAAGGAAGAGAAAAACATTTCTATTACTGAATTGTACCCATAAAAAAAACTATCTGCATACAAACTCACTCTGACTTTAGCTGCTAACATGACAAAGAAAAAAACTGTTTCCATTCTCAGCACAAGCAGAAAGGTGACCTGAAAAGATGTGTCCTATTTCTTAAGCTGGAAGTAAGTGAATGAAACACTATTAAAATCTTCCCAAGTTCTCAGCTGAGGCCGTGTCAGTGGGTAGTTTCTCCTTGTACACGGTTAACCAAGACTTTAATGACAACAGGGCTCTAGACCAGTTTGCAGGCAGAAACAAGGGAACAATTCGAATTTCACAGCAAGGGGATAGCTACCACACTAATAAAAAAAATTCTTTTAAACTTTTCGTATCTTTGAAAACTGTTACACCGTTTTTGCCTTTTCTCAGAGTAAACAAACTTAGTGATTCTCTTCTTTTTCTCTCAGACTTCTTCGAACTTGTTATCATTCCTATTTTGAACTCTCTAAAATACGAGCGGCATAGGAATGTTTATAGGACTGCACCTTACTCAAACTACTAGACACCCTGGCCTCTAAACCTATTTCTCTTCCCAATGTTTCCATTTGTGTTAATGACATCAATCTCCTCTCACCTCAAAAGCAGCAGCCCCGGTCGACTCTTCGATCTCCCTATTCTTGACACTCAATCTGTACTCAAGACTTGTCAAATCATCAAATCCATCAGGATTTACTTATGCAATTATCCCCTCACTACATCTACAAGCCTTTATACAAATCTGGAACAAATCACAGTGAGAGGCACCAGAGTCCTAAAGGGCTGAAAAACATATTGTCCCTAAAAATCAAGATCTTTAAAATACTAAAGCCATGGGACACTTACCTACTGTCAATACTTTTCCTATCCATGGCTCTTCCACAGTCTGAGCCATCCTTTTGTCTAACTTGCCCTGAATACGGTAACAGGCTTCTAGTCACCTGTCACATCCAAGTGAAAACCCCAGAGTCTTGGTGCAAACTTTTCCCCTCACCACAGCCGTGGTTTCTCCTCTGAAAGCCAGTGGTTCTTGGGTCTTGCTCTGGATGCCATGTGCTTCTAATGTGTTAGGAGTATTCTTATACTAGTTAACTTTTAGAATTTGAATATTTCCCCCAAACTCCCAATTTGAAATCAAACTCACTAAAGCATAGGTTTTTATAACCTCTATGCAGCCCCCCTCTTCCAGCCTGACACGTAATTAGCAACTTAACAATTAGCAATTGTTAGGTTTAGCAATTTAGCAATTTAAATAATTAACATCAAAAACCAAATTAAAGACATGTACCCTGGGGCAAATAATACATTATATGTTAATAAAAATTAATAAAAAAAAAAAAACAGAAAAAAAACAAAACAAAAATTAACAGGGGTGCCTGGGTGGCTCAGTGGATTAAAGCCTCTGCCTTCAGCTCAGGTCATGATCCCAGGGCCCAGGGCTCTCTGCTCAGCGGGGAGCCTGTTTCTCCCTCTCTCTCTGCTTGCCTCTGTGCCTACTTGTGATCTCTCTCTCTCTCTCTCTGTGTGTCAAATAAAAAAAAAATCTTAAAAAAATTAACAAACTGATTACTAGTATTATTTTGAACTCAATATTGTATTTATAGCCCTTTATGTATCACCTTTATTTTACCTCAATGAAGAAACCATACATTATAGAAAGTTATTTATTTTTGGTCTACAATACACTGTAGAAAGTGTACTTAATTTTATCAACACTTTTAGGGGTTTATACAAATGAGTATGGTGGCAGAGAAATGCAAGATCTTGGAGGAGGAGAAAGAACAACAGGATTTGAACTAACTGAAGGAGTTAAAACTTCAGGAGCACCTGAGATATGTCAAGAATATTCTGGAACATTAAGAAGAAATTCTATGAGAGAATGTAGAGAAGGAGGTCTGAATATGAACTTCATGGAAAGCTACTTCTGTCAGGTAAGGTCTCGAGCGCCAGGCGTTCCTCTCTATCCTGTGCCTCCGGCTCTACTCCAGGCTGCCACTATTTTTCAACAGGGCTTTGGCAGGTTCCCAGCCTCTAGTTTATTCCTGACAATCATACTGCTGCTGGATAAAATTTCTATAATTCCGAACTGATCACTTTACTCTTCTACTTAAAAATAGCCAGTGGCTCCCAGCTCTATTTGGACAAGGCAATGAAGTCTAAACTCCTTAATATGACAATTAAGATTATTCATAAAATGATCCCTTCCCTCATCTCCAATTACTCCTTACCACCAACCTCACATACCAAGTGTCTTTGCTTCATTCATACCAGGCCTTTGCCTATGCTGTGCCCCTCCCAGGATGCTTTTTATTTTTCATCTCTTTCATAAACTCCCATTCATCTTTAAAGATTCAGTTCAAATATCACTGCCTCCCTGAAGCTTTTACTGGTAACCCTCACATCCAAAATAGAAGTGATGTTTCTTTCTCTGTATTTCTATAGTGCTCTGTGTATAGACTTTATAGAACCTATCATTGCTAAAATATGTTTATATGTCTACCATGGTTTTTAGTGCCTTGTCCATATGTTCTCTACATCATGTTGCCAGTACCTAGCTCAGCTCCAGCACACAGTAAACATTTAGTAAGTGTGGGTTCAAGAGCCATAGCACACTTCCAGAATATTCTAAGAACCAGCAAGAATTAATTTTGCCATCCTAAGGTAGAGATAGAATGGTCTGTGGCTATACACCAGATGATACTTAAGTCTTTAGGGATTTCCTGTCTCTGAAACTGTCTCTGATAGATCTACATCCTTCTACATCATGGCCTAAAATACCTTCTTTAATTCTTCTATTGCTTTAGAGGGTGGCGGATATCTTGAAATAAAACAGTGATAAAAGCCTTTCAAATAGCAGTAGATAATAATAAGAAACCTGTTGCTGAAACCACAGGAATGCTTCCTATTCATGTCCCTACAAATGAATGTTATTTTCGTGAAAGAGTGCAATTCTGCCTCAAAACTTTTGCACGTTATGACTCTTTTTATGTGCTTTTCTCACCCTGATGCTTATTCTAACCTCTGATCAAACATCACTTGATGAGATGCTGCCCTTGGCCACTCTATCCCTTCACCTTGCACTTACCACCTCCTGAAAAATATGTTTATGTATTGTCTGTCTCATCCTACTAAAAGGTGAGCCATATGAGAGAGAGACTTCAGCTGCTTTAGTTCACTACTGCATTGCCAAGTTCCCAATAGAGTGTCTGGCAAATCGTAAGGACTCAAAAATATTTTTGAAGGAAATGGCAAAACAACTTGGTTTGCTAATAAAGATATTTCTAATACTTAACCTGAAAGTTTACAATCCAATATTATGAATGACAAAAATGAAACAAAAGTGCATGTGTTTGGGCACCAAGGTGGCACAGTTAGTTTAGCATCCAACTCTTGGTTTTAGCTCAGGTCATGATCTCAGGGTTGTCAGATAGATCCCCACATTGGGCTGCATGCCCTGCAGGGAATCTGCTTGAGATTCTCTCTCCCTCTGCCCCTCCTGCTCATGCTCTCTCTCTGAAATAAATAAATTTAAAAAAAAGTGCACATGTCTGTGGGCTTTAACTTTGAATTGAAGGAGAACCCATTTTTATTTATTTATTTTTTAAAAGATTTTATTTATTTATTCATGAGAGACAGAGACTCTAGAGAGAGAGAGGCGGGACCCAATCCCAGGACCCCAGGATCATGACCTGAACTGAAGGCAGATGCTTAACCATCTGAGCCACCCAGGCGTGCCTTTTTTTTTTTAAATTTTTTTTTTAAGGAGATCCTCTTTTTAAAAACTTTCAGTTCTGAATCCCAAAATGGCATAGACCCAGAGTTAAATGTTCTGTTGTTTTCCTGAAAAAGCCATATTGAAATAAATCTTCACAGAACCTCCAAATTCACGCCTTTGGAGGAAGGAAAGTGCAATCCTGAATGAACCCAAATCAACTACGAGCTACCTTTTTTATACAAACTAACAAAGAAGAAGAAGAAGAAGAAGAAGAAGAAGAAGAAGAAGAAGAAGAAGAAGAAGAAGAAGAAGAAGAAGAAGGAGAAAAGAAAACTCCCCGCAATTTGGTGTACTTCCTGTACAGTACTTTTAAGTACATCCTAATTTGTTTTACAAAATAATTCATGTGATTTTTTTGCCCGTGCTTTTGTATCCAAAGTGCACTATGATGAGAGAAGTCCATTTAAATAAATTTTAAAAATCAAAATTTTTACAGTTACGAATCACAAAGTATAGTACAGTACAATATACGAAATAGCCAATTACAGGATTACAGTTAAAATAATTTCTAACCAAATTCTTTGAGGAACTTATATAATGATTTTTTTTTTTTTTTTTTTTTT
>JAQQSY010000949.1:0-14732 GCA_028646535.1 Procyon lotor | reverse complement strand
AGAGAGAGAGAGAGAGAGAGACCGATCTAGTTTCATATGAAACTAACATATAACATATAAAATAACAAGAGAAAGGCAGGAAATCTCACAAATATATGAAAATGAAACACCATGCTTTTGAATAACCAATAAATCAAAAAGAAAATCAATAAATATTTTGAAACAAATAAAGATGGAAACACAATACACCAAAACCTATGGGATACAATAAAAGCAATTGTTAAGAGGGAAGTTTATAACACTAAATGCCTATTGTAAGAAAAAAGGAAGATTTCAAATAAACAACATAAATTTATACCTCAAGGAACTAGAAAAAGAGGAACAAATTCAACCTGATGTTAGCAGAAAAAGGAAACTAAGATTACAGTAGAAATAAATGAAATAGAGAATGTAGAAACAATAAAAAAGATAAAATAAAACTAAAAAAAACTAATAAACAAGAGCTGTTTTTTAAAAAAGTTAAACAAAATTGACAAACCTTTAGCTAACCAAGAAAAAAATGAGAAGACACAAATAAATAAAATCAGAAATGAAAAAGGAAATTTTACAATTGAAACCACAGAAATACATAGGACCAAAAGAAACTAATCTGAACATTTATATACCAAGAAAATAGATAACCTAGAAGAATGGGTAAATTCTCAGAAAAATACAACTTTCCAAGATTGGATCATAAAAATAGAAAATATGAACTGATAAATCATGAGTAAAGAGAGTGAATCAGCAATCAAAACCTCCCAACAAAGAAAAGCTCAGAATCAGATTATTTCACTGATGAATTCTACCAACAATGTAAAGAAGAATTAATGCCAACATTCTTAAAACTGTTTCAAAAAATTGAAGAAGAAGAAACACTCCTAAAGTCATCTTACAAGGCTAGCATTTCTCTGATACCCAAGCTAGTGAAGGATACTACATGAAAAGAAAACTATAGTCAAGTGTCCCTTATTGACATAGAGGTAAAAATTATGAACAAAAATAGGCAATTGAATTCAACAGTATGTTAAAAAGATCATATACTGTGATCAAACAGGATTTATTGTGTTGTGCAAGGATGGCTCAACATAGACAAATTAGTAAGTGCGATAAGTCATATTAATAGAATTAAAGATAAAAATCATATGACCATTTCAATAGACTCAGAAAAACCATTTGACAAAATATAACTTCTTTTCATGATAAAATCTCTCAACAAATTGAGTACAGAAGGAACATTCCTCAACATCATAAAGGACCTACAGCTAACAATGTACTCCATGGTGAAAAGTTGGAGTTTTTCCTTTAAGGTCAGAAACAAGACAAGGGTGCCCACTCTTGCCACTTTTATTCAACACTAACCTGAACAATCAGGCAAGACAAATAAAAGGCATGCAAATTAGAAAGAAAGGAGAAAAATTTTGTTTGTTTGCAGATTATATGATCTACAATAGAAAATTCTGTACGCACTGAAAATATTTGCTAAAGGAAAGAAGCGAATCACAAAAGAACACATTTTGTTGCTTCCATTTGTATGAAATGTTCAGATAAGGAGAATCTAGAAAAGACAAAGTAGATAGTGGCTACCAAGGAGTAGGTAGAGGAGGCAATGAGTGCAGGGTTTCTTTCTGGAGTGATGAAAATGTTTTAAAAATTTATTGTGGTGATGGGTGCCCAATTCTATGAATATACCAAGAGCCATTAAACTGTACACTTTAAATGAGTGAATTGTATAATACCTGAATTATATCTCAGTAACCTGTTTAAAAAATTTAAAAGAAAGAAAAATCTAAAAACTCCACTAAGAAACCATTAGAACTAAGCAACAAATTTGGTAAAGTTACAGTATTTAAAACGAACATAGAGAAAACAGTTGTGTTTCTACACATTAACAATGAAACATCAGAAAAAGAAATAGTTTTACTACTTTCTTTTCAGCCCTTTATATGTTTTATTTATCATTCCGATTGCACCAGCTAAGGCTTCCAGGAAAATTGTTGCATTTGTCAGAGTGGAATTATTGGATTTCTTTCTGGTCTTAGAAGAAAAACATACAGTTTTATCAGTGGATTTTTTGCACATGTCCTCAACCTTTGGAAGACTGCTGTCTTGCACTGGGGCAAAGCCCTCATGTTTTGGTTCTTCTACTGTGCCTCCATCCTTCCATACACTATCCCTATGAACTACAAAAGCCCTTTAGGAAAGTGTTGGTGAGTCATTACAGGCAAACTTCCTGTCTGCGGTGCTCATCACTCCTATTCTTCACAGTACATTATCATAATGCTAACATTGAAAGTCTATGCAAAGTTTGGCAGATTTTTTCTTGTACCTGCATGTGGCATATTCCTTTAATTCCCACTTCTTTGCCAAGGATGAATGCAGCTGTGAAAATTTTCTATCCTAAGAAAGACTTGTCACTTTCTGAAATTTAATTAATTTAAGGTTCTTCACTTCTTTAACTGTCTTATGTGTTGAAAATATCCGATGTTTTAGCTTTCTGGCTTGTTATCTTTGTTAAGATGGAAGCATCTGTCTCTAGTGACTTTCTACATCCTCGTTATAAACAAAAGACTGAAAATTTGTTTTTGAATCTCTAGTGAATCTTGAAAAGTTTGTTATTATCAAGAGAAAAGAACAGTTCAAAGAAAAACATATACTGTTTTTCTAGAGCTAAGATACCATGTCATATAAGACATTTCATATATTTAATTAAATTTTTCAGCTTTTGAAGTAAAAAAACTAATGAAAACAACCATGAAATAATACCATATTAAAAGACATTTAGTTATAACACTATACCTATATTTTATAGATAATTTATCATCATTACCTTAAGGAAGCAATGTGTTTCCAAATTGTTATCAGTAAACTTCTATTTGCAAGTTTGAAAGGTACTAATATTCTATAAATGAGGCTCTATACTCATAATAAATGTGTTGTGGACACTACAATTATTGTTGTCAATCAAGCAAAATAAATGCCATAATTTGATCAATTTATTGAAAATTCTCATGTAGAAATCAAAGTGACCTAAAAAAACTCTTTGTAACTGTGGGGATATTACCAAACTAGGTCCACCCATTCTCCTCAGAAAGCACTGGAATGGAACACAGAGTCACTCACTGCTGTTTGTACAAGGCACAGTGTCTAACAATATTAATGATAATGATGTGAAAAATACACAAAATAGCACCAAAAAAGCCATACTTAGACTTAAGAATTCAGATAATGATTTCAGATGATAATTTTGGCAATCCAATTGAAATGAGGGAAGAAACTCCAAATACTTTCTCCCTTCACTTAATCTAATCCTTTGAGGGCAGTATTTTTTAAAATTTTTTATAATATTTTATTTATTTATTTGACAGAGAGAGAGATCACAAGTAGGCAGAGTCAAGCAGAGAGAGAGAGGGAAGCAGGCTCCCCGCTGAGCAGAGAGCCCAATGCAGGGCTCAATCCCAGGACCCTGGGATCATGAACTGAGCCACCCCGGCGCCCCAAGGGCAGTAATTTTTTATTAGAGATTCTAAAAGAATACGTCAAATGGAACTCTATGTGAAGATAGCTTTGTAAAGTAGTGCAGTTAAGTGGCTGATCACATAAGGAGCTACTATATTGGATTTACTAAAAGACAAGAAACGTGTTAGTTACTTCCTGCTGGAAATCTATGCATTATAAGAGCAGAGAACTGAATAAAGTAAGATAATATAAGTAGCATAATTATTTGAAATATCACATTTGTTTGCTTAGAAAAAATCCTGAACATTTTCCTATGTTATCTTCCTTTTGGTAATTGTTCGTGTACACACCCTGATGTCTGAAATGCTGCATCTATTTTGCAAACAGTTGTTGAGAAAATTAATAAATGAATTAAGTCATACTTTATACTTCAGTAATGATTATTTTTCAGGGTAAATTATACTAATATTTTCCCTCAAATTATGCAGTTCTATGCTCTATCTCTGAGGGAAAGGTGGTGAGTTTAGGTAAATCTGGAACTACTGAGTTTTCTTAAAGATGGAGTGAAGACTTATCAATTTTATGAGTGACTAACATTCATTTTATTCAATAATGCCTTTTGTTATTCACTATTATTAATTTTTCCTTAAATATTTATTTTTGGCTAATAAACTAAGATGATTCTCATCATGGTAATATATGAAACAAAGTAATAAAAACAACAAAGTAATATTTAAAAATAGATTTGAATAGATTCAAATTTGGGGAACATTTTTTTTCAAGAAGAAATTCTGTCTAAATTCTATCCCTAAGTTATTAACCCAGTATTGTCATGTTTTGTCTTTTTTTTTTAGAGATTTTATTTATTTATTTGAGAGAAAAAGAGAATATACATAAGCGTGGGGGTAGGGGAGGGGCAGAGGAAGAGGGAGAAGCAGATTCCCCACTGAGCAGGGAGCCTGATTTAGGGCTTGATCCCAGGATCCTTAGATTATGACCTGAGCCAAAGGCAGATGCTTAAATGACTGAGCCAGCCAGGGTCTTCTGTCATGTTTTTGTCTTAATAAATTTGAAGGAAAGAAAAATAAATGGTAAGCCATTAAAATAATCCGTTATGGGCCATTAAAATCACCATGAAGAATTAAAGTTTTTATGCTAAGAGGAAAAAAATATTTCATACATTTGCCATGTATTAAAAGAAAATTATTTTTTTCCAGAGACTGGCACAGTGCCTTTCACATAGTCAACTTTCATTACATTTATTATATGTATTACTTTTACTTATATGCATTAATTATGTTAATTAACTATACTACTATCTAATAGGGCTATGTTATTTCTACATATTATTTTATTCCAGTAAGAGATAAAGAGCAAAAGAATTGACTGAGATTCATATGAATATTTGGAATTGGTTTTACAGTTACTGCTAGTGCCTACCCTTGTTAGATTTTCTTTTTTATTTCTTTTGCCATGTATGAATTTTTTATGCAATACAGAATTAAATACATTTATTCATTCAAAACTTTTGTTAAGAGGCTTCTATGTGCCAGGAATTCTCTATAGTTTTTATCAGGATGGAGTAGTTTCTTTCAGGTAGCAATAAATATTACAAAGAAGGCAAAACAAATAGAGACATTTCCTTAGTGAAGGTGACCAAGAAAGAATCATTTGAAAATGTGTGAATTAACCTCAGTTAATATGTATGAATAGCAGACACCATCCATTTGAAGATCAGAGGGAAGAATCAATACTTGGGTTAATTAGTCAGGTTCCAGGAGCAGAAAAACAAGGCCAGTGACTACTGTAATGTGATGAGTATGATGTAAGCTGGCATGTGATAAAATCAGCTAAATTATGTAAATAATAAGAAAAGTACAGTTTGAAGACATTATAATTGCAATGGGAACATATTAAATTTTAAACCAGAACTTGTCAAACCATGGCTTCAAATTTAAGCCACTAACTCTAGTTGCTATCTTTGGTATTGAGGATGTAGGGTGAGAGATGAGTTAGGAGGTTCTTACATTCATTCAGGTGAGAGCCGATAGTGACTTAGACGAGGATTGTAGCAGTGAAGTTGGAAAGGAGAAGATTGTCTGAATATGATGTGAAGCCAGAGTCAATCATAGATTGAGTTAGAGTTTGAGCATAAGAGAATAGACAAAGAACACTCATTGGAAACTGCATGAGGTAAGTGTTATACCATATGAAGAATTTTGTCAAAGAGTACCAAAGAGTCTTGGTTGGAGCAGTAGGATGAATGATGGGGTTTACTTAGATGGGGAAAGCTAGGGATTAAGAAGTTAAATTATTATTTTCATATTGTATTAAACAACAGGCAACATAATAGCACCACGAGCTTACTGGGAACCTAGGACTATTCAGTGTTTTTAATGTAATATAATTCGAATATATTATAAAGACATTTTCATCGGCATATTCAAGAAGCTTGATTAATTTGGATACTGTCCAGAGCACATCTTGCTCAGGATGTATTTCAAATATAAATTAATGGACAGCTTGATACTTCAGTGGGGAAAACTTGCTTATGCAGTATATCTAAAATTTTCACAAGCTTAGAATAACTATTATTCATCATACATTAAAGTATTTGGACACCAATGGCTCTTAAATATGACTGATTTTACATACCTCTCTTTAAAAAAAAATTGCCTGTATCTTTTTTGTTTCTCAAAGTGAAGATCATAGATTATTAAATTTAAAAAATTAGAGAAAAATTAGTTTAAAAAATCTCTTCCATATTTAAGGAGCCACTTGATTATTGGAGTTTTGTTAGCTACTCAAGACAAAATGATTTATTTGTTTTGTGCTACTACTTTAAATTAAAAAACAAGGTTGAAAAGTACAGAAAGGCAAATTAAAAAAAAATAAGTATCTAATATATTGCTTTCCTGTGTATTATAATGTGTCATTATCACTTCTCAAATTACAGGTACTAATTTTAATGAATAGCCTCTATTCATGATGTCAATTCTAGTTAAATTAAAAAAATTAAGACTATGCTTAAAATAATCATATTACGAATAACATTGAATTAATTGAATTGATATTCATTGAATTAACTGAATTAACATTATTCAATATTATATGGATACATACGGATTTCAAAAGAAATATTTATCTTCTTGATCATGAATTTTCTAATCATGAATGACATGTGCATATGTATATGCATATAGCTCTCATTACTTAGTTCTTAATTATTAGTTTCTTCCAAACATGTATTTTTTAAATGCAGAATAAATATAAAATAACTCTAATAGTAAACATTTGCAAAAAATAGAATAGTTATATTCTAGTAGCTACTAGCATGTTCTGGACTTGTGTGTTACATATCACTAGTTTTCTGTACATGGAATATTGGCAATGTATCTTTTAATGCAAAATTATGTTCTGTATGTAGGAATTCAGAGGTGAAAAAAGAAATGAAGAATGCTAAACTTTTGAATTATAAACCTTCAGGAAAAGGCACTTGGAAATTAATTTTTATTATCAGCTGGTTGTATAGTAAACTTTTAGTTTACAATCCAGCCTCCCAGAATTCTCAGATCTCTGGAAAGACATATTGAATATACTTTTTTCCAAACATTTCAATTCTGGAGAGAAGAAAACCTCACAGGGCTCAACAGAAAACACATACACTCATGAAGTAATGGAGACCTGAAGATAATATTGATGCAAAGTATCTAGAGTGTTCCACAGGGAGGGGAAGGGAGAGTGTAGGAAAAAAAAAATGAATTGTACTAAAATGGGAAAGATGTAAATCCAGTGAAAAGATGACTACTGGGAATGAATGGTGCCAATTCTACCTCAAACTAGAGAAGTTCTTGTGAAATGTGTTCAGAAATATCCACTAGAGAAATTGAAAAAAGGAAGCTCTTATTTAATAGCTCTCATCACCCATTTTTCAAGAATTTCCCCATAGGGACGGACAGGGACACTTGGATGGCTCAGTTGGTTAAGCATCTGCCTTCAGCTCAGCTCTGCTCATGATCATGGGATCTTGGAATTTAGTCCCACGCGGGGAGAGGGGGAAAAAAAAAATCTTTGCTCAGCAGGGAGTCTGCTTCTCCCTCACCCTGCAGCTCCCCCTGTTTGTGCTGTCTCTCTCTCTCTCTGACAAATAAATAAATAAAAACTTTAAAAACAAAAAAGAATTTCCTCATAGAGCACAAGAAAAGTGTCAGAAGCATCCATCTAGGTGCTAGATATAGCTAAGGCAAGGATTTTGATTGTTTATAAAAGAGAAACTAGTTGATAGAGCTTTACAGATACATTCTCACTGAAAACTTCATGAGGTAAATGCTATATTATATCAACTTACAGAGTAGGAGAAGTTAAATAATTTGATTATGATTACTGGTCACCTGAATGATGGAAGTATTAGAATCTATCTGACTCGTCGCAAAGTCTGAGCTCTTAACCACCATTTTATCCTGCCATGTTATGATTAATTTCCACTATCTACAAAAGACCAACTTTTTCACATGAGATATAGATGTATAAAATAAGCCGGATGACACTGGGGGGAAGAGAAGTAAGAACAGTGGAAATGAGCTATGGTAAGAGTATAGATAGCAACACATTGCTAGTTGTAGTTTTATAAAATGTGACAGAGGTGAGGGCAGTGATTAAGAGGCTTGGGAAAGATGAAGGGCAAATGTCTTCCAAAGAAAGGAAAATGGGAGTGAACCGTGTGCCAATTAGACATTAATACACAATAATGTTGTGTAATGTTACTGAAAGGGTACTTCCAGTTTCAAGTTCTACATTTACAAAGCTACAAAACACTCCCTCCTAAAATCAAATAAATGCAAAGAAATTGAGAAATCAACAACTTTTGGATCTGTAGGAGATGGGAGGACAGAGGGCAAACTGCCGTCTCCAACACTGGAGTGACAGAATGGCCAAAACAGTGTCCACTAACCAGAACTGAGACCCACAATAGAATCTTCTGCAGAAACCAGTGCAAGGGTAGAAACACTAGAAATATAATTGACAAATTACTGGAGGCTCATTATAGACGACTCAGTTAAACATTCCAGGGGGTCCAATTATGGAGGAGAGAGGAGCTACAATTTTGTGAGATTTACCTCCAGTAGCTTGACCAGGTTCTCACAATAAACATCAGAGAAAAATCCTCTCATGTTTCCAACAGGAAGAAAGGAAAAGGAACTACTTTGAAATAAATTAGAGCACTCTGTCTTGCCCTGACCTCAGGGCAAACTAGTAAACCAGACTCTAACCTGCTGGGTGAATGGAAATACCCAACTCCAGCTGGTTTTAGCTGCCTGCATGGGAGGATGCGTAAAAGGTAAGCTAATGTTTGACAGGGCACCACAAACACAAATTGGGGAAAGGATATTCTGTTCAATAAATGGTACTGGGAGAACTGGATATTTACATGCAAAAGAATAAAATCAGATCCTTATCTTACATTGTAAACAAAAATCAACTCCAAACAGGTTAAAGACTAAAAAACCAGATGTGATACTATAAAACTCCTAGAATAAAAGGGAAAAAACTCCTTGATAGTAAACTTAGAATTTTTTTAATATGACACCAAAAGCACAAGCAGCAAAATCAAAAATAAACAAGTACATCAAAAAAAAACAAAACAAAAAAACCCCCAAAAAACCCTTCTTTACAGCATAAGAAATAATTAGCAAAATGAAACAGCGATCTATGGAATGGGAGAACATATTTGCCAAACCATATATCTGATAAAGAGTATCCAAAACTTATAAAGAATTCATATAATTCATCATTTGAAATCAAATAATCTGATTTAAAAATGGGCAGAAGACCTGAATAGGCATTTTTCCAAAGAAGGCATACAAGTGACCAACAAGAACATGAAAAGATGCTTAGCATCACTAATCAGCGGAGAAATGCAAATCAAAACCACAATGAAATATCACTTCACACCTTTAGAATGACTATAACAAAAAAGACAATATTGGTGAGAATGTAAAGAAAAGGGAACCCATGCACTGTTTGTGGGAATGTAAACTGGTACAGCCATTATGAAAAACAGTATGGAGCTTCTTCAAAAAATTAAAAATAGAACTAAAATTTGTCCAGCACTACCACTTCTGGATACATATCCAAAGGAAATGAAATCACTATCTTGAAGAGATATCTGCACCTCCATGCTCATTGCAGTGTTATTTATTTATTTTATTATTTTTAAAAAATATTTTATTTATTTATTTGACAGAGAGAGAGGGACCACAAGTAGGCAGAGAGACAGGCAGAGAGAGAGAGGGGAAAGCAGGCTCCCCGCTGAGCAGAGAGCCCAGTGTGGGCTGGATCCCAGGACCCTGAGACCATGACCTGAGCTGAAGGCAGAGGCTTTAACCCACTGAGCCACCCAGGTGCCCCTGCAGTGTTATTTATAATAGCCAATATAACAACCTATATGTACATCAACAGGACAATGGGTCAAGAAACGGAACCTGGAAACAGATCAATGGGTTAAGAAAATTGATTGCAATGGAATTACTATGCCTTTAAAAAGTAGGAAATCCTATCATTTGCAGCAATTTGGATGAATCTGATGGGCATTATGCTAAGTGAAATAAGCCAGACAGAGAAATACTCCATGGTATCACTTATATGTGGAATCTGGGGGTGGGGAAGCAAACATACTTATAGAGTCACAAGAAAGTGGTTGCTGGAGGCTGTAGGGGAGAGCAACATGTTGGTAAAGGAAACAAAATTTCACTTATAAGAAGAATAAGGTCTGAGATTCTCATATATAACATAGTGGTTATAGTTGATAACACTACACTTATTATATAATTGAATTTTCTGAGAGTAGACCTTAAATGCTCCCCCGCCACACACACACAAAAGATGAGGTGAGGGATATGTTAGTTAATTAATGCAATGAGGAGACTCTTTCACAATGTGTATCAAGTCATGTTATACATTTTAAATAGCTTATAAATTTGTCAATTATACATCAATAAAGCTAGGGGAAAATAACCTATATATTAAAATGGTATATTATTCAGCCATAAAAAGAAGAAAATCCTGCCATTCGCAATACCCTTGATGGGCCCTGAAACCATTAATTTAGGTGGAATAAGTCAGACTAAGAAAAGCAAATATGCATAATCTCATTCTTGTGTGGAATCTAAGTAGCTGAATTTAAGAGAATAGAATGATGGTGCTAGGGGCTACAGGGTGAGAAAAATGGGAAGATATTTGTCAAAGGATACAAACTTCTACCTATAAAATGAATAAGCTCTAGGATCTAAAGTACAACATGGTGACTATGGTTAACAATACTGTATTACATACTTGAAAGTTCTTAAGAGAGAAGATCTTATTACCAGCACTCAAACAAATCTTAATTGTGTGAGGGAATGGAGGTATTAACTAACTTTATATAAGATAAATTCTGGGGATCTTATATACTGCATGGTGACTAAAGTTAACAGTAATATTATATAACTGAGGGCTAAAGGAGTGGATCTTAAATGTTTAAACCATTAAAAAAAATGACAGCTATGTGAGGTGATGGAATTGTGAGCTAATCTCATTGTGCAATCATATCACAATATATACAGGTATAAAATCATCGTGTTGTACCTCTTAAACTTACACAATGTTATATATCAATTATATCTTAATAAGGCTAGAAAAAAATAAATATTTCCCCCCCCCCTTTTTTTTAAGATTTATTTATTTGACAGAGAGAGAGAGAAGTCCGCAGAGAGGCAGGCAGAGGGAGGGGGAAGCAGCCTCCCTGCTGAGCAGAGAGAGCCTGATACGGGGCTCGATCCCAGGAACCTGAGATCATGACTTGAGCAGAAGGCAGAGGCTTTAACCCACTGAGCCACCCAGGTGCCCCTATTTCCCTCTTATTAAATAAAATATATTTATCTTCGCAAAATATATTTGTCTTTGCATCACATATACAACATTGATTAAAATGGCTACTAATAAAGCACATTGTTTCAGCAAATGCCAATAAATCAAAACGAACTAATCAAACCTTCCTTAAATGCAGTAAATTGCTAATCAATAACAAAGAAATCAAAAATACATTTGGGAATTAAAGCATGATGTTCTCATATGAAAGAATGTCATTAAAATGCATTAGGTTAAAAGGTTCAAACTTCTAGTTGTAAGGTAAGTTCTGGGGATGTAAGTTATAATTTGATAACTAAAGTCAAGTACTATATCCTAAATTTGTAAGTTGTTAAAGAGTAGTTTTTAAAGTTCTCCTCAAAAGAAAAAAATTAGATGAATTGATGATGTTAATTTATTTTTGTAATCATTTGAGAATATATACATATATCAAATCATCATGTTATATACCTAAAACTAATATAGCAATGTATGTTAATTATCTCTAAGTAAAACTGGGGAAAAAGAAATAAAATAGCATAGCTGTATGTTTATTGGCATAGGAATTAATTTATGGCATATTAAGTGGAAAAGCATGCTAGAAAATAGTTATGTGATTCTTGATCAAATAAAACACAGTATTTGACAAAACATGATTTTTTTCAAAAAATAATTATAAACATTGTAATCTCTCCACTTAGAGATAAAGAAGTTGAGATTACACAGCAAGTACTTGGCAGAAGTAGGATTTGAATAAAACCAGTTTGTGTCAGAGTCAGTGCCTTTCATTAGGCTACACTGCTGCAATAAACGTGTGTGTGTGTGTGTGTGTGTGTGTAGTTTTGAAGGATATACAGCAAATAGTGGTGATTTATATTTTATCGACTCAACAATAATTTTGTTCTGTTTTATCTATATTACCTATATAACAATACAATTGATAATAATGCATATTTCAAACAGAAAGATTTATTCAAAATGCAATAAACTTGATTCATTTTCTCCTTAGAGAAAATATACACACAATATTTTACTTATATGTCAAAAATATAATGGGTATTGTTTTTGAGATGAGTCTATTATCTTGATCAGATCAGAGGATTCTAGTTAGGTATTGAAAATATCTAATGTTGGACATTTAACAGGATTTCAATATTTTTTGAGGTTCTAATGAATATATTGTGCCTTTGAAAATGGCAATGGATTTTACAAACTTGAATTAGCTAAATAATTTCTCTCTGTAGAATAAGTTTGAGATCACTGTAGTACAGTAAGAAACCATAAATCCAGTTATTTGGTGTTTTTAAAGTTATTTATTCCTATATACATTATTAAGTTTTAAGTAGAAAATTACCTTAGAATATTTGAAAATTTGGATCATTATTTCTATAAGATCGTCAGCAATGCTCCCTGACCAGCTTGACGCTCTACACCAGTGCTCTCTGTTGCCAGAGTTCAGAATGGTCAAAATTGAAGACTAAAACTACTTATTTTTAGTTTTCTGAGAAAGAAAATGTTTGTTAGATAAATTCTGTTCACTTGGATTAATGTAATAATTTAGGAAATCGATAGGTGTTTTTCTTTTCCATTTGTCCATTTTTGGAGTGGGAGGGACAGAGGAAGAGGGAAAGAGAGAATCCTAAGTAAGCTTCATTCCCAGTGAGGGGTCCAATGCAGGGCTCCATCTCACAACCCTGAGATCATGACCTGAGCCAAAATCAAGAGTCGGATGCCCAGCTGACTGAACTACCCAGGTCCCCCCCATTTTTTTATATTTCTTAAGTCATAAAATCCCTTTTTTTTCGTTGTAGTGAAAATGAAACCAGAAGTAGGCACCCATAGGGATTATAAGCATTTCCACACTTAATTGAATACTGGAGCATATATAATCGCACTATAAATTTCTTGATTGAATTTTCCCCACTTTCTGACAATTGTTTTTTGTCATTTAAATACTTATTGTGAAAGGGCAAAGAACAAACTTAATTTAGCATCTAATTCTGAGCAGATCTGATCAGTTAAATAAGATGAGGTATGTAGAGTTTATTAAGTCCTGACTCGAGAGTGTAGACCTTCTCCTAAAGGAAACATGATTTGATGTTTCTAACACTAGTTGCACAGTTGAGAACACATTTATAAAGACATTCATTTCTTAGCATGTGCATTTAGATAGAATAATACCAACCTGCACATTTGATGGTTTATCTGTGCCTCATTAAGAATGTCAGTTGGTCCAGGAGGCAAGTGGGATTCTTTGCCACTAACAGTTATATATATCTTCTAGTATGGTTAATTTTGCCTCAATATGGGCACATTTTCCATCACTGTTTTAAATAAAACTCTTAAAATATTAGCGAAATAGTCCCTTAGTCTTTCTAAATGCTAGAAGGATATGTGTTTGTGTGTGTGTGTGTGTGTATGGTTGTGGTGGTAGGTAGGAATGTTAAATTCTTATGTTTATTTATTCAAGACATTAGATAATTTATTCCAAGAAAAGAAGCACTTTATTTTCTTTCTATAACCTACATCTGTTTGGAAATTTCAAAAAAGAATTCAGTAATAAAAGAAATGCGTGTTTGCATAAAGAGAAATATATAAAATCTTATGTAAATGAATATTCCTGAAATCCATGCAGAATTATTTTTTAGCTTATAGCTATTTAAATGCAAAAGGGCCTCCTTTAAGTGACTACTATGATTCCATTAATTTTATTGCAATTAATAATTTAAATTGTTTCATTAAATTTAATTTAGTATTTAGTGTTGTACACTCTGTAACTAATTATCATCTAATCAGCATACTTATATCTATCAACCATAATTTAAAGAAGCAGCATTTTATCCCTCTTGTCAGATTTCATTTCATAAAATTCACTTCATTCTTATAAACTTATTTAGAAAATGATTTTGTGATACATAAAAGAATGACAATAAGATGAAAAAAGATATACTCCCTCTAAGTATACATGATTCTCAGACGGCAAATGGTTTGCAGAAAGTAAGAGTGAAAGGAAGGTCATAATATTAAAATCTTTTTAAATCCAAGTTGGAAAAAAATCTAGCGTTTGGTAGAGACACAGTAATCATAAAGATACGCTTTAAAAAAAATATTATCAGTTAAGGCCAGAATTTCTTTTCGGCTTTCTAACATTTAGAATTTATCAGACTTTATATAATTATAGAGGATAAGATTGCTAAACCCAGAATTAAAATTCTGGACCTGGTTAATTTGCAGAAAGCCACCTTTTAATTGTGTCCTCAGTTGGTTATTTCTCTGTGAGTATGCAACTCTGGTGTCTCTCATGAATCCTTATTTCTTCTTACTATAAAGACTCTAGTGAGACTGGATTAGGGTCCACCCCTAAGGGCCTCATTTTAACTTAGTCACTTCTTTAAAGGCCCAAATACAGTCAC
>JAQQSY010000948.1:0-14733 GCA_028646535.1 Procyon lotor | reverse complement strand
CCCGTCAATATTAATCAAAGTTACACAGAGACTCATGCCCTGTCTACATAATTTTTTAGCAAGATTAAAACACGTGAGTGCAGAATCGTTTGTAAATATTTACAAACCTGGGATTTATGTACGTGTGGCTGACAAAAAAAGGAATGCAAAAAGAGGGAGGAAATGTACAGAATGCAGTAGAAGTGGTCTCATCATAAAGTGAAGGGTTAAGAGAAATAACGGAGATATTACTGAAGCTGAAGAAGCAGAAATAGAGCATTAGGTATATTATTAAATTAAAGCTATAAAAGTCACCACTAAAAGAACTGAAATTATAAGTACAAATTATATACACATGCACAGATATACACACGTATGCTTGTGCGTGTGTATATCTAAAATCTCGAGGAAGACAACAGGACATGAGAGGAAGGTATAAGCAACCTTTTCTTTCACATCAAAGAAAAATGACATATATTACATATTATGTATAATAAATGTAAACTATATAGTATAAATTTTAAAATATGACCTGGCATGCACTACCTGGAGCATCACTGTCCAAAACAGTAACCACAAGCCATAGGTGGCTACTGAGCATTTAAAATATGTCTAATCCAAATTGAAATGTACTGTGGGTATAAAATTCCTAACAGATCATGAAAACAATACAAAAATATAAACTATCTCATTAATAAGCTCAATTTGATTATATGTTGAAATGATATTTTAGATACACTGGGTTAATTAAAATCTATTATTAAAATGAGTTTTACATGTGTACTTTTACTTTTTCATGCAGCTACTAGATAATTGAAAGTTACAGATGTGGCTCACATGACATTTCCATGAGACAGGACTAATCTAGAGTGTCCGGCATTGAACATCAGAAGGACTAAAATGACAAAGGAACTGGCCTGGGGGGGCGTGAAGAATTGAGGGAGACCTAAGAGGCAGCAGCCACCTGCTTTTTTTCAGAAACTCTTCTATACTCCTTGCATTATCTTAGGCATACAGTGCTTTGCAGAAAAATTGAAATATTTAAACAATTTTTAAATGGAAGAATAAAATCTCAAAAAAGGAAGAGAGAAAATGAGGCCATACATAAAGATTGAGAGAGAGAGAGAGAGAGATGGAAGGGCACCAGAGGGAGCAGGAGGGAACGTAGCTGAAAAACAACCATGTGCAAGACAGAATCAAAAGGTCGCTCCGTGGGTCAGGGTGACAGCATCAGGGATCATTGTAGGCTGGTGTCTGTCATTAACTTTCATGAACAAAACGTCTTTACTTAGTCTCATTTCAGGTTGTCCTCGACTCCACTCCTCACTCTCCTCAAGTCGAGGAAGACCCCCCTTTCTCTGCCCCACAGCCTGGCAGTGGCATCTTCAGGATCTTCAGCCCTGCGTGGGAATCGTAATGCCTTTCTGATTTCCCGATTTCCTGATGGCTCTTGGCTCAGAGGACTCCCAAGTCAACTTCTTCCTCCTCTCACCTCACCCTCTTTACCAAGAGAAACTTCAGTACTTCTCAAAGTATCTTCCTTCACCGAGCTCTCAGTTGTCGATAGCTAAGTGTGGCTACCTCTGGACACCACATCTGACCTTTTAACACTTTCTTCACATGGGAAACACAGTATCCCAGTGCCTAAGGCAGTAAGAAGAGCAACCCACGCAGTAAATAACAGTAAACAAATATATACATAATCTAATTTTAAGTAATGAGAAGTACCACTTTATATTTTTTGTAATTATATAAAAATGTGCAGATTAATGCGATGGAGAGTTATAGGGTATGGGAGCAGGGGTGACTGAGAGATTTCTCACTGAAGAAGTGATATTAGAGGGAACATTTGGACAATAGAAAGGGCCCAGCTATGGAGAACAATCTGTTCCCTGTAAAAAAAGGCAACATCAAAAAAGGCTTCAGGTTGGAATGAACTCAGTGTTTAAAAACAGCAAGATGTGTGGGGCTGGAGAAAAGTGAGGAGGAGGAGAGGGAGACTGAGGTACTGAGGTAGCCTGCCTCCTAACTTGCAGGGAGAGCCCTTGGGTCCTGGTGAGGACTTCGATTTTATTCCAAATATGATGGATTCCATCAGAAGGTTTGGAGCAGAGAATGACTGACAGGAGTTTAACCTTACTGATTGATTCTCTTATGGAATTATAAGCAAATAGTCAAAAGACCCTTCCCTTTTCCTTCTCCACTCTCGAGATTAGTGAAATAAGAATTAAATTCGAATTCTCTATTCAGCATGAATTTGTGTTTTCGTTTTTTACCTTATAATACTAGACCCAATTTGGGGTTTTTTGGGTTTTTGGGTTTTTGGGTTTTTTTGGTTTTTTTTTTAAGTAAACTCTACTCCCCCATGTGGGGCTTGAACTCACAACCACAAGATCAAGAATCACATACTTTACCGACTAAGCCAGCCAGGCTTAGAATTTGGAATCAATGAACAGATAAACTATTTATAGGATGGTGTCCCTCTCCACTGCTCTATGCCATTTGCAGGCAAATTTAGGTTTCACACTTGAGTTCTCCAGACTTAAAAGAAAAATTTACTGAGCCCTTTCTAGAGATCAACACTGCACTGGGCACCTATCTACATGATCTCATTTCATCCTCCTCACAACCCTGTGATAATGGTAAGATTAACCCACTGCTTATTAGAAGAGCAAGCCTAGAAATTAAATGACTTGTCTAAGAGTCTAAGCCAATTAAATGACAGAGCCTGATGCAAAGCTCCACACCACATGATCTTTTTCATAGCTCTCTTATCAACCATAATGGTTTTTTTCTGGCATTTTAAAAGACAAATATCAAAAGGAAAAATCTACTTGGAGGTAAATAGTGGTAATTGCTGTCAGTTCCTGACAGTAAAACAGAGATTCAGCAAAGCAGAATAATTTGCTTGCAATTATGCAACTCGGTAGTGGCCAAGCTGGGATAATTATTAGATTTTCCCAAATGCTTCCACTGTTATCCAACTCCATCTTTGAACATTCAAAAGCAGAAAGACATAAATTAAACCTAAGAATGAATATGGGTTTCAGAGTAATAAAGGTTAATTAAGCTCTACATATGCTCACCCAAAAAAGTGCACAGCATCTGCAAAAATGAGAATATTCAAAGTATGCTTCCAAAGTAGAGATGTGGGAGAGCATATTATGAAGTAGAAGCAGCAACTGGGTGGGTGGATGGACGTGGATGAGCAGGAAACCCGGTACCATCCAGGCTAGTACAGCGATTCTATTGAGTAACTGAGTTTCCTACAGATTAATCATTACGAACTGTTTGGCATGGACAACCTGTACTTTAAATTTAAATTGTGTTTGTCTTGTGTTTCGCCTGTGATTTCCCAATAAGACTTGTGTCATTTGGATTGGGGTATATCAATCTTGAAAAAGCTGGTGGAAAAAAAATGCGTATTTGTACTAAGATTTATACAAATAATATATTGTAAGTGGCAGCTCCCACCACTCCTACAGCAATGCCACGATAGTAAACAGAGGGGGAAATTCTATTACAGTAGTACATGCTTTATAGCACTGATATTTTCCTTTTGATTTTTACGTTGTATTGTAAAACAAACTGGACCTTTCAGGAATCATTTGTCTTAGCCTTTGAGAAAAAGCACTGATTTTAACACTGGAGCATATAATCAAGTTTCAGAAACAGTCACATCAAGATGATCTTTGAAAGGCAATTTGTCGGTGTTCCATTTGTCCAACTTCTGAATATTACATTTTTAAAGTCTTTTTCCCTGCTCCTCTAACTCATGTACAAAGTAATTCCCCTTAGGATTATGTATTATTTTTAAATTGTCAACTCACTGGGTTTTTTATTTATTCCACTTATGAAATTAAAATACCTATATAATAAGGTAAAGAAATAAGGTAAGTGTTTTTTTTTCCTTTTATTTGTATAATTAAAATGAGAATGGCTTTGATGTAAAAAGTAATTATGGAATAATTAAGAATTTAATTAAGTGACTCAGGGATTAAATCTCCTTATATTTTGATATTGTCATCCCCAACACATGGCCTCTCCCAAAAAGGGAAAGAGAACGTAGAAAATTGCATAGTAGGTTTTATGACCAGTCTACAAGTAGCACACATTAATGTCAACCATATTTTACTGGACAAAAGCCAACAGATGGCCCCAAACCACCTGCAAGGGGTACCAGGAAATGTAGTCTTCCCATGTGCCCAGGAAAAGAAAATGGAATTTATTAATATAGAGCAAGTAACACAAAGAAAAAAATAAACTACACAATGATAAGGTACTCAGATTTCCTTCTATAACATCTAAAAGTAGTTCAAAGCTTCATCCCAGAATTCATTTATATGTATATAGCTTTTTTATCCTTATGAAGAAAACTCAAGAGCAGTTGGCACAAAAGAAGGGCCCTTACTAATGACATTCTGAGAGAAAAATAAACCTCTGAATTTATGGTTCAACTCATCCCAAGAAGCAGTTTTTTTAAAAGCCGATGAAGATAAAGTTCTGGATACACCAAACTCCTCTAGTACCAAGTCAAGCCCAACCACAGACAGACATGTCCACTCCCATTCTGTGCTTAAATTGAAAGAATAACATCCTAAATGTCCAACTACGCAACCAAGTTCAGGACCAAGTGGAACACTACAGAAAAAACAAAAATATATGCTGACTCTCTGACGTCCTTCAAATCACTCAGCAGAAAGGAAGAAAAAGTATCCATGATGGGGTCATGCAACCTGGAATCATTAACAAGATTGTAAATGGTGAACACAAAACAGCATTTAATTTCTACCCTTGGGCCTACTTTCAGGTTCCGAAGTATTTCAGTGCCTGTGCTCAAACTAGTAAGACTGCTTTGTGGAGCATAGATTTGGAAGCTAATTACAACTTTTATAACAAAACGTGTGGAGCCATAATGGATACATCGCCTCTTTAAGTAGTAATGAGTCCTCTGTCACTGGCGGTTCCAATGATAAGAGCAAGACCAATTGATGGAATGCTGGAAAGCACTTCATTATTGAGTGTGACGCCTAAATGATATCCACATACCACCAAGGCTCAGATTTCAAGATTCTATGCACTTACACCTGTCTGCTATTTTAAAAAAAAAAGACCATTTACCAAGCCACAACTTCAACTCTGGCCATCAGTGTCCTTGGTTCCACGAATATGGAGGGAAGTCGAAGAATGAACAAAAACAGAAAATCTTATCTTAAACTATAACCTAAATGAGTGTTTTGTTTCTCTTTTCTCAAATAGATTGTTTTACTAGCTACCACTTATAAACAAATTCAGAACATTCCACTTAAGTCATTTTCAACTCAAAATAGCATTCAGTTTTGCCACCTGAGGGTATATCAAAGGTAATTTATATACAGAAATGAATATAGGAAATGAAAATACAAGTATGGTGAGCCATACTTCTGGAGGTATGGTTTTCAAAAATTATGCTTAAAGATCACAGTTACTGATTTCTTTTAAATTAGGGTATATAATTATACCCAGAGTACCACAGATTAAATCACCAGGGCTTTAATGGTTTAACCATGGTAAGCCTAGAAATTATAGAAAAGCTTGATATATGATAAAAAGACCAGCAACCTCAGAAGGCAAGGGATTAGTTCTTGTTAGCATCATTGGAGTTAATAATTCCAAGGGAAAAACGGAGCCACGACCATAAATTAAACTTGGTGTTTCTTGCTGACTAAACTCTGCAAGTTGCTGTTAAAAATGCTTATTTCTTATGTAGCAAAACATCTGCTTTTTGATGCTAAAAGAAGGATCCTAAGGGAAGTAGTGATCTTTCCCAAGGCAACTTGATTAATAGTAGGCTTCCAAATTTTAGCTAAAAGACATTTTGATGAAACCAGCAGTACTGAATAATTGTTTCCACAAATAATCTTAATGTATATTTCCTTTCTCTCCACAATTTTAGACAGTGGGACTTTGAGATGTACTGTTTTTCTTCACTACAACTCTTGCTCTTTTAGTTATTTCACAAGTCAGGGGTGTGGGCTGACCACCCACACACCTGGGCAGTGCTCAACCTTGCTTGCTGGTTCCTAGGAGTCTGAAGAGAAATTATCTGAATGTGGAGAAATGATAAACAAATAGTAAAATGGGCATAAAGTTTAAAACAAGGACTAAGACATTTATTCCAAGGAGTTCATTTCATTGCATCAAGAATAAAACTGTATTCTCAAACGCAAAGAAGTAGACAATTCTTACATCTGGATAAGATATAAACATGATTGTTGAGGGTGAATCATCTTTATGCAATGTAAATAGAAGATACTTCAAAGGCAAAGCAAGGTTTTTAAAAGTCAGGTAGAGCTTATGGTGACTTGAAAACATGAAACAAGTCCTTAAAACACACTATAGGAGGTCAGAGAGATGAAGAGAAGAGGGTAAAGGAAATGGGCCAGAAAAAGGAAAAAGAAACAAAAAGACTGCTGAATTAGGAATTCCAAGACCTGCATTCATGCCCCTGAGCCATCCCAGCCATGTAATCTTGAGCCATTGCCCTCACCATCAATACCTGTAAGTTATAGAGAACTTAGAGTGAACTGGGCCCTTCCCACAGGCTGCCTCCTTCAATCCTTACAGCGACTTTATAAGCATATCCTGTTATTCCCACTTTATGAAAGGAGAAACAGAGTCAGAAAACTTAGATATCATCCCAAGGTTTTACAACTAGTAGATAGCAGAACCAAAGGTTTCCCCTGACTTGAAAGCAGGTGTATAATTGAAAGCACCCACCCTTTCCACAATGGTGGGATGCTTCTTAAATGTAAACTCTCACAACCTCAGTCTCTTCATCTATAAAGGGATTATTATAACTCCTTCTACTGTCACATAAGGATGCATACCTGTTATCTTTTGCCAAAGTAACTTAATTTGTTATTTCTCCGGGGCCAGTGAGAAAATGAGGCAGTCTGCTGATCTTGGCTGGATATGGTAGAATAGTTTTAATGGTCTGCTCATGAGTCTGGTAATCAGCTGGTTGTTGGCTGACCTAGTATGGCATCACTGGGATAACTAGCTCTGCTCCGTGTGACCTCTCATGTCCTACGGGCAAGCCCATACTCATTTCTGTTGTAGCAGCAAAGAAAGCATGCAAGTCCTCTTGAGTTCTAGAGTCAGAAATGGCACCATCATACCACTTACATCGCATTCTGTTAGCTAAGTAAATAACAAGATCAGCCCAGATTCAAAGGCTGGAAACAGATTCCAAAATCACATTTCAAAGGGCCTGTGTATATGGAAAAGTGAAGAATTAGGGCCATTTTGTAATTACTCTATGATAGAATATGTGTAAATATGCTCTATAAAATGCAAAATGCCATATCACGGGGTCCCTATCTAAAACCCACTCATCTCAAAAAGCACTAGCCACTGCCACCAATCCAAGGACAGCTTGTTTTCATTGCTGTCATCTCTTGCAGCTGAGCTTGTAAAAAAGAGCTAGACAAAACCATGTAATGAGAATCACTGTATCAGGCTTTCCTTATGTTCTCTGAATTCAGATGAGATTTTCCCCCATGCTTTTACTCTGAGACTCCATCCACAGTTACATCCTATTAAGTTAGAAATTTCTTCCAGAATTAAAAACCAAGGAGAACAATTTCCAGGTTTGGTGTCATTTATTCTTGGCCTTTCTGAAATTGTACATTCCATCATTTTTGTTATTCAAGTATTTTGCTTTCTTCCTAAAGCAAAATCTCAAATGTTAAATCTCAAAATCAGAGTTCAAATGCTTAAAACCACGTTTTATATGTCCCTAAGGGACATAGTCTGGGAGGGCATCATACCAGCACTGGGATTCATGTTAAGCCGTGAAATTAACTGTGATTTGGACAAAAAGCTGCTGTAACCAGAAACTCCAGAGATTATCTCTTTCCTGTCTCAGAAATATTTATCTGTATTTTTAAGTCTCTCCTGAATCACATCCAGATGAGCTTCAAGACAATGTCAACCCTTATCATGTCATAGGATCTCTCCAAGCCAGTGGCTCTCAGCCCTAGCTGGCTGAACATTAGAATCACCTGAGGAGCTTTTAAAAAGACACACTCCAGGACAAACAAATCAGAATCACTGGGATGAGACACAATCTTTGGCATTTTTTTCAAGCTTCCTGAATGATTCCAGTGTGTCCTCAAGGTTGAGAACCACTGTGTGGGCCCTTACCTTCCCTGCCTATGAATGGAAGGCTTTGCACTAAATTCTAATTTGTACTAGAGCGCAATTCTATTTCTCTCTTTGAATTGCTGGCAAAATCACTTGACTATTTCTCATTAAACTATTTTGAAGCAGTGTAGAATAGAAAGAGGCTTTGGAATCCAAGCTACAGTTAAATCCCTGGTCAGTTACTTATTAAGTACATGAATTGGAGCTGGTCATTTAACCTCCTTAGCCTCTCTGAGCCTTGATTTCCTCCTAAGGCAAATGGTATAATAATTCCTACCACATAAGGTGTTATAAAGATTAAGTGAGATAAAGTATATTAAATGCCCCCAAGGAAGGCAATAAGTAAATACCCATTTCTTTCCCACTTTGCTTAGGGATTCTTGAACAAGCTGCCCAGCATCCTCAGGCAGACTGCTGTTAACTGCTGAAGCAAACAGAAAGAATAACACTCAGTGTCTAATACATGAGTCTGTATCCAGTCTGCCTTTTCCATTCATCAGAACATCTTGTGGCTCATTCTCTTGGGAGTGAAATATCACTATGTATCTGTTTGCCGGGGCCCCCTCCACGGGAGGTCTAAATGCACTCGCTCTTTGTTCACACACATCATTGATGGAGCCTTTATTTTTTTCTCTATCGCCCAACAGGCCTGATGCAGACTGGGTTTGAGGGGAAAGCCACACAGGGAAGCGTGGCCAAGGACCTGGCCAGCCTTCCTCTGCATCACACCAGCTCACCACAAAAACGAAAAACTAAAAATGACTGCAGAGCAAGGTAATATCACCATTACAGCTCCAGAGCAGCAAAATCATCGTTGAATGGTAGACTTTCAGGAGTTTTTTTTACAAATCATAAGTCTCCTAGACAGGTCTGCAAATGTACTTCTGCAAAAAGGAGTATTATTAAATTGCTGTAGTTTTTTAAGAAGCCTGGCACCAGAAAGCAAATGAATTCTTTTTTTTTTTTTTTTGTCTCTGCATTAGTAACAAAGAAGAAATTCATTTAGTTTTTCCAAAAAAAAATGTTATTAAGGTAAATTGGTATATAACATTATATCAGTATCAGGTGTACGACATTATAATTCAACATCTGCATGCACTGCAAAGTGATCATCATCAAAAGTCTAATTACCATCTATCGCCATACAATTGATACTCTTCATTTATTTCACTCACTCAACCCCTTCTCCTCTGAGAACCATCAATCTGTTCTCAGTAACAATGAGTTCATATTAGTACTTTTTTTGTTTGTGCATTTGTTTCGATTTGATTTCACATATGAGTGAAATCAGAAAGTATTTGTCTTTCTCCATCTCACTTATTTCACTTAGCACATAACCCTCTAGGTACAACCATGTTGTTGCAAATGGCAAAATTTCATTCTTCTTTATGGCTCGGTAGTCTTCCAGGGTGTGTGTGTTTACCCCACATCCTCTTGACCCATTCATCTGTCGGTGAACACTTAGGCTGTTTCTGTATCTTGGCTAATGTACCTAAGGCTGCAATGAACACAGAAACACATGTATCTTTTCAAACTAGTGTTTTTGTGTCCCTCAGACAGATACCCAGAAGTAGAATAGCTGGATCATATGATAGATCTATTCTTAATTTTTGGAGGAAACTCCACACTATTTTCAGGAGTGGCTGCATCAGTTTATATTCCCAACCCCAGTTTACAAGAGTTCCCTTTTCTCGAGGTGTCTGGGTGGCTCAGTTAAGCATCTGCCTTCAGCTGAGGTCATGATCCCAGGGTCCTGGAAACAAGCTTCGCATTGGGTTCCCTGCTCAGCAGGGAGCCTGTTTCTCCCTCTCCTTCTGCCTGCCACTCCCCCTGCTTGTCCTCTCTCTCCATCTCATGGTAAAAATAAATAAATAAATCTTAAAAAAAAAAAAAAAAAAAGGGTTCTCTTTTCTCTACATTCTCTCCAACCCTTGTTATTTTTTATCTTTTTGATAATAGTCATCCTAACAGGGATGAGGCGATGTGGTTTTGATTTGGATTTCCCTGACAATTAGTGATGTTGAACATCTTTTCACATGCCTATTGGCAATCTGTATGTCTTCTTTGGTAAAATGTCTATTCAGATCCTCTGCCATTTTTGATTGGGTTATTAATTTTTTTATTGTTGAATGAGTTGTTTATTGTTGTATGAGTTCTTTATATATTTTGGATATTAACCCCTTATCAAATACATGATTTGCAAGTATCTTCTCCCATTTTGTACCCTGTCTTTTCATTTTGATGATGGTTTCCTTTGCTGTGCAGAAGCTTTTTAGTTCAGCGGAGTCCTGCTTGTTTAATTTTGCTTTTGTTTCCTTTGGCTTAGGAATCAGATCCACACACACATCACTAAGACCTGTCAAGGAACTTACTGCCTATCTTTTCTTCTAGTAGTTTTATGGTTTCAGGTCTTACATTTCAGTCTTTGATCCACTTTAAGTTAGTTTGGTATATGGTGTAAGACAGTGCTCTAGTTTCATTCTTTTGCTTGCAGCTATCCGGTTTTCCCAGCACCATTTACTGAAGAAACTTTTCTTTCTCCATTGTACATTCCTGGCTCATTTGTCATAAATTGTTTGAAAATGTGTGGGTTTATTTCTGGGCTCTCAATTCAGTTTCATTGACGTATATATCTGGTTTTATGCCAATACCATACTGTTTTGAATACTATAGCTTTGTACTATATCTTAAAATCAGGGAGCATGATGCCTCCAGCTTTGTTTTTCTTTCTCAAGACTGTTTGTCAAAATTGTGGTTTCATACAAATTTTAGAATTCTTTGTTCTACTTCTACGAAAAATGAAAAATGCCATTGGAATTTTGATAGGGATTACACTGAATCCGTAGCTTGCAATGGGTGTTATGGACATTTTAACAATATTAATTCTTCCAATCCATGAGCATGAAATATCTTTCCATTAACTTGTCTCTTCTTCAATTACCTTCATCAGTGTCTTAAAGTTTTCAGTGTATAGGTCTTTCACCTCCTCGGTTAAACTTACTCCTAAGTATTTTATTCTTTTTGATGCAATTGTAAATAGGACTTCTTTCTTAATTTCCCTTTCTGATAGTTTATGTTTAGTGTACAGAAACACCACAGCTTTCTACATGTTGTTCTTGTACCCTGCAACTTTACTGAATCCATTTATTAGTTCTAAAAGTCTTTTGGTGAAGTTTTTTGGGTTTTCTATATATAGCATCATGTCATCTGCAACTGGTGGTAGTCTTCTCCCTTTTTACTTTGGATGCCTTTTACTTTTTTTTTTTTTTTGCCTTAGTCCTATGGCTAGGACATCAAATACTATGTTAAATAAAAGAGTGACAAGTATGGGCATCCTAGTCTTGTTCCTGATCTCAGAAGAAAAGTTTTTGGTTTTTCACCATTGAGCATGATGTTAGCTGTAGGTCTGTCATTTATGGCCTTTTTTACAGAGGGATGTTCCTTCCATAATCACTTCGTTGAGTTTTTTTTTGTAAATAAATGTTGAGCTTTGTCAAATGCTCTTTATGCATTTACTGAGATGATCATATGCTTTTTATCCTTCATTTTGTTGATGTGGCTTGTCACACTGATTGACTTGCAAATGTTCAATCATACTTGCACCCCTGGAATAAATCCTGCTTGATCACAGTGTGTGATTTTTTTAAAATGTATTGTTGAATTCAATGTGCTAAATTTTGTTGAGGATTTTGCACCTATGTTCATCAAGGATATTGGCCAGTAATTGTCCTATTTTGTGGTGTACTTGCCTGGTTTGGGTACCAAGATAAGCTGGCCTTATAAAATGGGTTATAAGGGTTATAAGGGTTATAAGGGTTATTCTCTCCTTTCAATTTTTGGAAGAAATTGAGAAAGATAGTATTAACTCTTTAAATGTTTGACAGAATTCACCATTGAGATCATCTGGCCCTTAGCTTTTCTTGGGAAGTTTTAGATTACTAATTCAATCTCCTTACTAGAAATTGATCTATTCAGATTTTCTATTTTTGGATGATTTAGTTTTAGAAGATTGTTTATAGGAATTCACCCATTTATACTTAGTTGTCCAGTTTGTTGGTGTATAATTGTTTATGATAGTTTCTTATGATCCTTTGTATTTCTCTGGTACCAATTGTAACTTCTTTCAGTTTCAATTTTTTTTTGAGCACTCTCCTTTTTTCTTGGTTAGCATAAGTAAAAGTTTGTCAACTTTATATTTTCAAAGCACCAGCTCTTAGTCTCATTGATCTTATTGTCTTTTTAGTCTCTATTTCATCTTTCATACTTTGCTCTTTATTATTTCCTTTCACTAACTTAGCCTTTGTTTGTTTTTTTTTCTCATTCCCTTAGGTGTAAAGTTAGATTCCTCGAGATTATTCCTGTTTCTTGAGATAGGCCTATACTACTAAGACCTTCCCTCTAGAACCACTTTTGCTGCATCTTATAGACTTTGATCTATATGACACCGTATCTCTGTTTCCATTTGTCTCTTAAGTATTTTTTTTTTATTTCTCCTATAATTTCTTCAATGACTCACTGACTGTTCTGTAGCATGTTACTTTATCTCCATATTTTTATGCTTTTTCCAGCTTTCTTCTTGTAATTGACTTTCATACCATTATGGTCATAAAAGATACTTGATATGATTTCAAGCTTCCTGAATTTATTGAGACTTGTTTTGTGGCCCAACATGTGATCTTATCCTGGAAAATGTTCCATGTGCACTTAAGAACAATGTGTGTTCTGATGCTTTTGGATTGAATGTTCTATATATATCTGCAAGGTCCATCAGGTCTAATGTGTTATTTAAGGCTTATCTTCCTTTAATTTTCTGTCTGGATGATCTACCCACTGAAGTAGGTGGGGTATTAAAATCCCCTACTATTATTGTATTGCTGTCAATTTCTTAATGTAGATCTATTTATATTTGCATTATATATTTTTATGCTCCTATATTGGATGAATATATGTTTTATACCTGCTTGCTGGATTGACCCCTTATTCATTATGTAATGCCCTTTTTGGTCTCCTGGTACAGCCTTTGTTTTAAAGTCTATTTTGTCTGATAAAAGTATTGCTATCCCAGCTTTCTTTTCACTTCCAATTGCATGGAATATCTTTCCCATCCCTTCACTTTCAGTCTGTGTGTGTCTTTACATCTGAAGTGAGTCTCCTGTAAATACCATATAAATAAAGTCTTCTTAAAATCCATTCAGTTATCCTCAGTCTTTTGATTTAGTCCAATTACATTTAAAGTAATTACTGACAGATACGTATTTATGGCCATTTTATGAATTGTTTTCTGGCTGTTTCTGTAGTTCATCTCTGTTCCTTTCTTTTTCTCTTTCTCTCTTCCCTTGTGGTTTGATGGTTTTCTTTAGAGCTATGTTTGGATTCCTTTCTCATTCACTTTTGTACATTTACTAGAAGTCTTTTTCTTTGCAGTTACCATGACATTCATATATAACATCCTATGTATACAATGGTCATTTTTAAGTTGATAGTAACTTAAATTTAAACACATTCCAAAACTTCACATTTTTATGCCCACCCGACATTTTATAATTCTGATGTCACAATTTTCATCTTTTTATTTTATGTATCCCTTAACTAATTATTGTAGTTTTAATTTTCAGTACTATTGTCTTTTAACCTTCATATTTGCTTTAAAAGTGATTAATCCACTATCTTTACTATAAGTTTACCTCTTTTAGTGAGATTTTTACTTTCATATGTTTTCTTGTTATTAGTGTCATTTATTTTCAGTTTAAATAAGTTCCTTTACAATTTCTTGTACAGCCAGTTTAGTAGTGATGAACTCCTTTAGTTTTTGTCTATCCTGAAAACTCATTTTCTTTTTAAGATTTATTTATTTTAGAGAGAGAGAGAAAGAAAGAGAGCACAAGCAGGAGGGGCAGAGGGGAGAGAGAATCTCAAACAGACACTGTACTGAGCATGGAATCCAATGCAGGGCTCGATCTCACAACCCTGAGATCATGACCTGAGCTGAAATCAAGAGTTGGACACTTAATCGAATGCACCATCCATGTGCCTCTATCCTGAAAACTTTTAATGTCCCCTTCAATTCTGAATGATAGACTTGCTAAGTAAAGAATTCTTGGCTGGAAGTTTTTTCCTTTCACCACTTTGCATACACTATGCCACTATCTTCTGGCCTGCACAATCGCAGTTCCTGCAGAGAAATCTGATAATAATTTATGGGATTTCCTTTCTATGTAACAAGTTGTTTTTCTCTTGCTGTTTTTGCATAGTCTCTCTTTATCTTTATTTTTTTCCCCAAATATATTTATTTTTTCAGTGTTACAAGATTAATTGTTCATGCACCACACCCAGTGCTCCATGTAATAAGTGCCCTCCTCAATACCCACCACCAGGCTCACCCAAACCCCCCACCACTTCCCCTCCAAAACCCTCAGTTTGTTGCTCAGAGTCCACAGTCTCTCATGGTTCATCAGCCCCTCCGATTTTCCCCCATTCACCCTTCCTTTCCTTCTTACAATGCCCTCCATGTTTTTCCTTATGCTCCACATGTGAGACCATAAGGTAATTGACTCACCACTTGACTTA
>JAQQSY010000947.1:0-14733 GCA_028646535.1 Procyon lotor | reverse complement strand
TCTCTAAATCCATGGTTTTCAAACCAGAATCCCCTCCTCAAGAAAATGAATCTTTTGATCCACACAGAGAACCACTCACACCTCTGTGTCCCTGCAGATCCTCCACACAGCAAAGAACAACTGCCAACACCACTCTCTGCCCCCAAACACCCACCCGCATACATCATGGGAGTCCAGCATCAGGTTTTCCCTTGCTGTTCCATGAGACTCGTCTGCCTGTGGAACTCAGCATCTCTGCCTGGGCCAGGTAAGCTGGCTGGAAGTATCAGCAGCAGTACCAGTCCCTTTGTACCCCACTCCATGCTGCCATCCAATAATTCGACCTAGAAGATGCAGACAGTGCTCTGGGCTCAGAAACCTCCCACTGCCTACTGGCAACCCATTGTGAACACATTCTGGGTTCCCAAGTGGTTTTCTCATTGCCAGACACGGAAAACTGGTCCCATAGTCCCTCCTATGCCAACACATTCAGAGAGAGACCATAAAACACATAGGAGGTCAGGACCTGGAACAAGATGAACAACCCAAGCCCAGAAAAGGGGAGCTTCTCTGCCGAGACATGAGACATTTGAGGCTGCTACCCAGACACAAATCCCCCTCTTTAGGAAAGGGCCCAGGTGTGGTCTGGTTTGTGTAGGTAAAGTCTTTTCCCTCTATTGGGGGATTACTCTCAAATGTCAGTAGTTTATGGCTGGATGCCAACACCTGGTGGTACTTGTAGCCATTCAGAGTGCAGTACCTGCATTGTGTCACCAGGCCAAAATGCTGGTTTTTCCATGGCCTGCAGGCTTCTGGTCTGGGGCAAAATTCAGTCTGATGTCCTGGTAACATATCACTTGGGGAACTATTATCATTCAGGGAATTATCTCCTGGGTGAGCAAAGGATGCCACCACCAAAGAAAAGAGAAAGACCAGTAGCTGGGACAGCTCTCCATGGCAATGAAAGCCACAGATGAAACTTTGAAAGAATTAGTAGGCTTTTAATTCAACCAAGATCAGTAATAAATAAACTATCCAAGAAAGAGTTTAAGCTAAACATTTGCCTCACAATCTGTGTGGAAGAACATCAAAGTTCTTCATAAAAACTTCAAGGAACAGCAATGAAGACAATCTGCTTTTTCACTTGGTATAGAAGAAAGACAGGATTCAAAGACCTTGCCAAAGGACTAGGGTTCCTGGGAAATGGCTCGGCATGAGGAGGTATCTAGGAGCAAGGGAGGAGACCCAGGCCAAGGAGAAGAGAGGAGACCCAGGCCATGAGTACAAAGGAGTCCAAGGCTGAGCTCCTTCAGCCTGAGGAGAAGGTCTCTTTACCGGAAGAGGAGGTGTTAATGGAGGTGTTAGGGGCAGGTTGTGGTCCCTGAGCTTCAGAGCTTCTTTGTACAAATTCAGAACTTCCTGGACAGTTTTGCATTTCAGGCCACATTTTAAAAGGGGCGTGGTCACCACACATGTCCATCACAGGAGGATATAGAAGGGAAGGTGGGCTGGCGTGTGGGTTACCTACTGGAATGGGGTGGAATGAGCTTTAGGATGTCTATCAGCTTTAAATAAACAGTTGCATTGCAATGAAGAAGAACAGTTTCAAGATGATAGTGATGCAAAGCACAAGATCATAATCACCATGGCACCACACTAGTCACCGCATTCCCCAGATGGTGAGCAGGGTTCTCCATGACTCTGAGAATGTGAATTGAACCATAAGGAGTTATGAGTTACGAGATACTCAGCATAACCTGTTCATCCTACTCAACGTTGTCCACACACCCTAGACCTCAAGGCCAGCCACTGAGGTGTTGGCTACTCTAACAGGAAGGAAAAGAGAAGTAGAGTATCTAAACTAGGGTGTTCTTTTTCTTTTTGTTTTTCCCCAAAAATTTTTATTTTATTTTTCAGTGTTACAAGATTAATTGTTCATGCCCCACACCCAGTGATTCATGCAATACGTGCCCTATTCAATATCCACCACCCAGCTCGCCAACCCCCAACACCTCCCCTCCAACACACTCAGTCTGTTGCTCTTAGTCCACATCTCTCATGGTTCATTGAGTCCTCTGATTTCCCCATATTCACCCTTCCCTTCCTTCTCACAATGCCCTCCATGTTTTTCCTTATGTTCCAAACTTAAGTGAGATGATAAGATAATTGACTCAATCCAAATGACTTATTTCATTCCACATAATCTCTTCCAGTCTCGCTTGCTCCTAGATACCTACTCATGCTGAGCCATTTCCCAGGAACGCTAGTCCTTTGGCAAGGTCTTCCAATCCTGTCTTTCTTCTATACCAAGTGAAAAAGCAAATTGACTGCTTTGATGTTCCTTGATGTTTTTATGATATGCCCATGTTGATACAAAATTTGGATATTCATCCTTCCTGATGGAGGCATAATATTCCATTGTGTATATGTACCATATCTTCTTTATCCATTTATCTGTTGAAGGGCATCTTGGTCCTTTTGGCGATTGTGGCCATTGCTGCTATGAACGTTGGGGTACATGTGGCCCTTCTTAGTATGGCATCTGCCTCTTTGGGGTAAATACCCAGTAGCGTGAATGCAGGGTGATAGGATAAATCTATTTTTAAATTCTTGAGGAATCTCCACACTGTTTTCCAAAGTGGCTGGACTAGCTTGCATTCCCAAGAACAGTGGAAGAGGTTCCCCTTTCTCCACATCCCCTCCAAGATTTGTTGTTTACTGTCCTGTTGATTTTGGCCATTCTAACTGGTGTAAAGGGGTATATCAGTGTGGTTTTGATTTGAGTCTCCCTGATGGCTAAAGATAATGAAAATTTTTTTCCTGTGTTATCCATTTGTATGTGTTCTTGGAGGTATGTCTGTTCATGTCTTCTGCCCATTTTTTGATGTGATTATCTGTTTTGTGATTTTTGAGTTCGAGGTGTTCTTTATAGATCTTAGATATCAGCCCTTTTTCTCTACTGTCATTTGTGAATATCCTCTCCCATTCTGTGGGTTGCCTGTTTATTTCATTGACTGTTTCCTTCGCTGTGCAGAAGCATTTTATCTTGTTGAAGTCCCAAAAGTTCAATTTTGCTTTTGTTTCCTTTGCATTTGGAGACATGTCCTGAAAGAAGTTGCTGTGGCTGATGTCGAAGACGTTACTGCCTAGCTTCTCCTCTAGGATTTTGAAAGACTCCTGCCTCAGGTTGAGGTCTTTTATCCATTTCAAGTTTATCTTTGTGTATCGTGTAAGAATGAAAGTTTCATTCTTCTATGTACAGCTGTCCAATTTTCACAGCACCATTTATTGAAGAGACTGTCTTTTTTCCACTGGATATTTTTTCTCTTTTGTCAATGATTATTTGACCACTGACTTGTGGGTCCATATCTGGGCCCTCTATTATGTTCAACTAGTCTATGTGTCTGCTTTTGTGCCAGTACCATGCTGTCTTGGTGATCACCGCTTTGTAGTGAAGCTTGAAATCAGGCAATGTGATGCCCCCAGCTTGGTCTTTCTTTTTCAGCATTTCCTTGGCAATTCAGGGTGTTTTCTGGTTCATACATATTTTAGGATTGTTTCTTCCAGCCTTTTGAAGAAAACTGGTGGAATTTCGATTTGGAGGAATGGAAAGTATAGATTGCTCTGGGCAGGATAAACATTTTTACAATGTTTATTCTTTTGATCCATGAGTATGGAATGCTGTTCCACCATTTTGTGTCTTCTTCAATTACTTCCATGAGTGTTCTGTAGTTCCTCAAGTACAGATCCTTTTCCTCTTTGATTCAGTTTATTCCCAGGTATTTTATGGTTCTTGGTGCTACAGTAATGGATGAGGTTACTGAGAATCATAGAAGTTCAGGATAGTACTCAATGTCAGATAGCTATGAGAAAGGTATTGCTAAGATGTGAGCCCAGGCCCACAAGGCTTTATAGCTTCCTTTTGTACACCTTGCTATAACATCTCTACCTGGTAAGTTAAGTCTAATCAATGTCACTTTCCCCGTGTGTAATATAGGTTCACACAAGTGCATGTCCACTCTATACAATTGTTACCAGGTTCACAGAAAAGTCCTATATCAATTGCCTGGCACAGTGAAGCATTCACTCTGGGCACTCAGCAACTATTAAAAAATGCTTTTGGAAATTCAAATGACAGATTAGAAGAGTTCTTCAGAGTGCTTCATTTTATACAGGAAGCATTAAGGTAATCTAGTGCCTAGTACCATTCTTGCAGTTATTCTATTATATAACTGATCAGTGCTTGTTTATTAAGAATAAGTAGATACACATGACTAATTACTGGTAGTAGGTTATAACTGTCAGGTTAAAAATACCATTGAAATATGGGACTTGCTGCCAGTTGTAAAATTTTCATTAGTCACTTTTTTATTATTTTAATTTGAAACCTGGAAGTGGAGTAAAATTTTACTACTTAAAATACTGGGAACAAGAAAAAAAATCAAGATTAAAATTTGTTTTTATACTAAAAAGTGACCATAACTAGTAAATCTCAGTCATCTTATGCACTAAAGGAGAGTTGTTGAGATTTTTTAAATGTTAGCAGAGTTTTCTGTCTGTCAGAAATCATATATATGAGTCACTTCTGTATTGCTTTGTATTCGAAAAAATACCAGATAGTAGTCAGACTTGAAATCTTTCTAAGTGTGAAAAAGACAGTAAAAAAAAATGTATCACACTAATTACAAAATGCATATTTTTGGGAGAAAATAAAAATAAAAGCTGACGTTTGCAAAAATATGTGTGGTGAGAGACCTGCTCCACTAGATTGGAAGCAGGCAGCCAGTATGAGGAAATGAGGTTCTGGGAAAATGTGGATTTACTTTTTCTCCTGTTGAAATGTAAAATCATAATGTCTTTATGACTGTGGATGGATGGTTGTTGTAATGCCTGGTTATGGTATATGCATTATTATCATAGGCTGAAAGAAACAGTTACCTAATGTAAGTCCTCTGTTAATGTCCACACTGTACATAGATATTAGTATAGTGTGATTTTTTACCTTTTTTTTTTTGCACATTGAAAAATTGAGATAAATCTTGCTATATACAACAGATAGATGAGTGGATAAAGAACAGGTGGTATACACAGTGGAAAATTACTCAGCCATAAAAAAGGATGAGATCTCACCATTTGAACAACATGGATGGATCCAGAGGATATAAACATACATGAAATAGTTCAGACAGAGTAAGGCAAATACCATAGGATTTCACTTCACTTTGAAATCTGAAAAGCAAAATAATTGAATAAACAACCAAACAAAAAGCAGAATCAGACCTATAAATACAGAGAGCAAAGTGATGATTGCCAGAGGAGGAGGGCATGGGAGAAATGGGTGAAGGGTAGTAGGAGACACAGGATTCCTGTTATGGGAAAACATGACACAGAAGTGAAAGACACAGCATAGGGAATATGGTCAATGGTATTTTCATAGTTTCTCTAAGGATGGATGGTAGCCACACTTGTTGTCAACATAGTATGAGGTAAAACTTCACCAATCACTATAATGTCCACTTGATGCTAACATGATATTGCTTGTTCAATGATGCTTCAAATAAAAAAAAAATGAGAGATTGGCAGAGAGGCAGGAGATCCTGTTGCAACCTGTCCCCAAAAGTGAGCTGGTTATCTGCCAGACCACACTGACCACCCATGAAATCAGCTGGGGGAGCAAGACTTTTCACTTCTGGATCTCTACAGGAGCAGAAGACAGCAGCAGAGAGGTAAAGGAAAGTGGGAACACTCGAAACGGTATCAGAGGATAAACAAAAGGGGGAGGGAGCCACCAGAAGCTGTGCAAAGACAGTAATACCCCAAAGGAAAGCACCAGGTGGTTACAGAGCAGCAATGACGTAGAGACCAATTAGAAACACTTAAAAAGAACATAAGGTTCTGAGGAGCAGTTAGTGGAAGGGGGTGGTCGTGGGCACAGGCCTAGGCCCACGCTCCCAGGAAGGATACCACTCATCTCAAAGAGAGACTAGTTGGGGGAGTACAGTCCATGACTCTCTGCAGATTTCTGCTCCCCGCACCATTTTGTGGGCGGGGTGCAGACGCTCTTGAAAGCACCTTAGGGAGTCTGTTGTGGTCTCAGAGCTGACAGATTTTCTTCGTGTACAGTGCTCTCTAGATGGTGCACCCTGGAAGGCAAGAATTGAGCAGCAGGTACACTAATCTTGGCAAGAATATGGCCACACCCCGCCAGAGCCTGGATCCCCGAGAGCAGGGGAGCACGTGGAGTCGACCAACTGCTGAGTGCATGCCACCTGGCACAGGCTGTGCTGGGAGATTTGCAGAGGGGAGTGTCCCTTCTGGACAACCCAGAGGGGAACACACTGTAGCTTCTCTGTGATGGGGAGGTATGGGTATGGACAGGCAGATTCCTCCCTTAGACTCTCTGAAAAGGAGAAAAAGCTACAAAAGGCCAAAAGCCTTCAGAGAGCTAAAGACTGAGAAACCGGGTTCCACAGAGCTCTGCCCCCTGATTGGGGGACAGGATGACTCAACCCAAGAAAGACTGACTGGAAAACAACGCGCCAGGCCCCTCCCCCACAAGACATATCAAAAAAACTCAAAAAGAGTATAACCACAGAGTCACCAAAGACTTTAAAACCACAAAATTAGGGGAGATCATATAAAAAGCACATGAAAATACCCTCAAACCTGTATATTTCATAGATACGAGTTGTTTTTTTTTTTCTTTTCTGTTCTCTATTTTTTTTATTCACTTGTTTTCACATTCTTGGTTTGATTTTGCATTTTGTTCTTATTTTTTTAAGCTTTTTTTAAAATTTTTAAAATTTTTTTAAACATTATAACTAGAGGCTTAATACAACGATGAACACAGAAAGACCTGAAATAACCTTACTCGGCCACAAGGAGTTATAACCACACTCATATCTTACCCTTCTGTCAGGGTTTCTACCTATTTGCTTTTGTTCAAGAGACTCCTAGACTCACGAAACAAACTGAGGGTGGCTGGGAGGCGGGAGGTAGCGATGGGGTGCCTGGGTTGTGGACATTGGGGAGGGTATGTATTGTTAAGTGCTGTGAAATGTGTAAGCCTAATGATTCACAGACATGTACCTTGGGGCAAATAATACATTATATGTTAATAAAAATTAATTAAAAAATAAAATAAATAGATAAAAAAACCCTCATTCCTGCAGTTCATTCTGACTAGGTTCTTTTATTTCTTGTCATCTACTTTAGTCGTTCTATATGTTTGTTCGCATTGGTCTACATACCTCATAAATCTTATTGTTGGGGCCCATTCTGGCTGGGATCTCCTCTCTTTCTGTTTCTCGGTATCTTTTTTATCCTTATTTTTTATTTTTGGTTGTGAATCCCAATTGCTCCTAAACCTTCCAGAGTGCACCCTGCCTGGATCATGGGCGAAATATCCAAATATACATCATTTCATCCACTTCTCATCAAAATGACTAGGAGGAGGAACACCCATCATAGGAAAAAACAGAGATTGTGCCCTTTCCCTCAGAACAATTAGACATGGACATTAACAGTATGTCAGAATGGGAATTCAGGCTGACAATTACCCAGGCAATGGCTAGGATGGAGAAAAACCTTAATGGCAACAGAGAATCTCTAAAGCCAGAAATGAGAACTAGTACAGCCAATGTAAGAAGTGCTATCAGTGAGATCCAATCCAATATAAATAGTTTAACAGCTCGAGTATGGAGAAAGAGGATAGAATTAGTGATCTAGAGGATAAAATGTTAGAGAAGAATTTTAGGAGGAGGGCTGGGACAAACTGCTCAGGAATCATGAGAAGAGACGGAAATAAAGGACACCATAAAACGTTCCAGTGAGAGAATTATGGGAATCCCAGAGGGGGTAGAGAAAGACAGAAGACTAGAAGACATAGCTGACCAAATTCTGAATGAAAATTTCCCTAATCTGGGGAATGGAAAAAGGGTTCGTGTCCTAGAGGCAGAAAGGACACCTGCCAAAATCAATGAGTTCTAGAAAATCAGTGAGGCACATCAAAGTAAAATTTGCAAATTATAATTTTCGACAAGAGGTCCTGAGAGCAGCAAGGGGGGAGAGATCCCTTACATACAGAGGAAGACCTATTAGAATAAAGTCAGAATTGTCCACAGGAATGTGGCAAGCCAGAAAAGGCAGGCGAGACATATTCAGGGCAGACAAAGAGAAGAATACACAGCCAAGAATACTTTATCCAGCAAGGGTGACATTCAAAATGGAGGCAGAGTTCAAGAGCTTCCAAGACAGACAAGGATTAAAAAGTATGTGACCACCAAGCTGGCACTCCAGGAAATATTAAAGGGGATTCTATAAAAGTAAAAAGAACCCATGAGTGACTTAGAACAGAAATTTACAATCAATAGAAACGAGGACAACACAGGCACCATGATGTCAATAAACACTTATCTTCAATAATCACTCTTAATGGTAAGAGCATAAATGCTCCCATAAAATAGCACAGAGCTGTAGAATGGATAAAATGGCAGGACCCGTCCATATGAATGTCTATCAGAGACAAGTTGGAACCAAAAGACACATCCAGGCTGAAAGTGAAAGGATGGAGAACTATCTTTCAATCCAACAGTCCTCAAATGAAAACTGGGGTAGCGATTGTCCTATCAGATAAATTAGATTTCCAGCTAAAGGAAAGAAGAGATTCAAAAGGACATTACATCATTCTGAAAGGTACTATCCTCCAAGAAGATCTAACAATTATAAACATTTATGCCCCCAATAGAAAAGCATCCAACTACATAAGCCAACTGTTAATCAAAATGAAAAAGTCATATTGATATGAATACTTTCATAGTAGGAGACCTTAACATGGCACTCTCAGTAACAGACAGATCATCTAAACAGAAAATCAATAAAGAAACAAGAGCTTTGAATGACACATTGGACCAGATAGACCTCATAGATATATACTGAACATTCCACCCTAATAAAACAGAATATTCATTTTTCTCAAGTGCAAATGTTAATTTCTCCAGAATAGACCATATATTGAGCCACAAATCAAGACTCAACCAATATCAAAAGATTGAGATGATTCCCTGCATTTTTCTCAGACCACAGTGTTTTGAAAGTGGAACTCAACCACAAGAAGAAGTTTGGAAGGAATTCAAACACTTGGTGGCTAAAGACCAACCTGCTCATGAATGTTAGGATCAACCAGGAAATAAAAGAAGAATTAAACAATTCATGGAGACCAATGAGAATGAAGACACATGGATGAAAATCCTATGGGGCACAGCAAACGCAGTCCTAAGGGGAAATATAGCCATCCAAGCCTCACTCAAAAAAATTGAAAAGTCTCAAATACATCAGCTCTCCTTACATCTCCAAGAACTGGAAAATCAACAACATATGAAGCCAACCCCAAGCACAAGAAGGGAAATAATCAAGATCAGAGCAGAGATCAACGAGTAAGAAACTAGAGAAATGGTAGAAAACATCAATGAATCCAGAAGTTAATTTTTTGAAAAATCAATAGTATTGATAAGCCGCTCGTCAAACTCATCCAAAAGAAAAGAGACATGACCCTAATTAATAAAATTATGAATGAAGGGGGTGAGATCACAGCTAATCCAAAGGAAATAGAAACAATCATCAGAAATTAATATCAACAGCTCTATGCCAATAAGTTAAACAACCTAAACAAACAACAAAATCCTGGAGGAGAACATAAGTGGTAACTTATTCGGCATGGATGCATTCCTGGAAACCCATAAATCTTCCAAGACTGAAACAGGAAGAAACTGACAACTAGATATTGAATAGACCAAGATATTGAATAGACCAATATCTAGTAATGAGATTGAAGCAGTGATAAAAACCTACCAAAAAGAAGAGTCCAGGAACAAACTGACTCCCTGATGAATTCTACCAAACATTCAAGGAAGAAAGAATACTTATTATCCTGAAACTGTTTAAAAAAATAGAAACAGAAGGAAAACTGACAGACTCTCTCTATGAAGCCAGCATTACCCTGTTCCTGAAACGAGGCAAAAAGGAGAATTTCAGACCAATATCCATGATGAATATGGATGCCAAGATTCTCAACAAGATCCTAGCTTATAGGATCCAACAGCACATTAAAAAGGTTATTCATCATGACCAAGTGGGATTTATCCCTGGGATGCAAAGGAGGTTCAACAACTGCAAATCAATCCATGTGACAGAACAAATTAATAAGAGAAGATAGAAGAAACACATGGTCCTCTCAGTTGATGCAGAAAAAGCGTTTGACAAAATTCAGCATCTGTTCCTGATTAAAACTCTTCAAAGTATAGGGATAGAAAGAATATTCCTCAACATCATCAAGTCTATCTATGAAAAGCCCACCGCAAATATCATTCTCAAAAGGGAAATGCTGACAGCCTTCCCTTTGAGATCAGGAATATGAAAAGGATGCCCACTCGCACCGCCCTTGTTCAACATAGTGCTAGAAATACTAGCGAAAGCAATCAGACAATAAAAAGAAATAAAAAGGATCCAAATTGGCAATGAAGAAATCAAACTTACTCTCTTTGCAGATTTCATGATACTTTATATGGAAAACCCAAAAGACTACACCCCCAAACAACTAGAACTCATCCAGCAATTCAGTAATGTGGTAGGATACAAAATCAATGCACAGAAATCAGTTGCTTTCCTATACACTAACAATGAAAATATGGAAAGGGATATTAGAGAATCAATTCCAGTTACTGTAGCACCAAGACCATAAAATACCTGGGAACAAACCTAACCAAAGAGGTAAAGTATCTGTATTCAAAGAACTACAGAACGCTCTGCAGTTCAGAATGCCACAGAATTTTTTAACGCAATTAAAAAAATTGAAGAAGACACAAAAAATGGAAAAGCATTCCATGTACCTGGATTAGAAGAATAAACATTATTAAAATGTCTATACTGCACCAGAGCATTCTATACTTTCAATGTCATCCTGTTCAAAATTCTACTGAGTTTTTCAAAGGCCTGGCACAAACAATCCTAAAATTTGAATGGAACCAGAAAAGACCCTGAATTACTAAGGAAATGCTGAAAAAGAAAAATCAAGCTGGGGCATCACATTGCGTGATTTCAAGCTTCACTACAAAGTGGTGATCACCAAGACAGCATGGTACTGGCACAAATACAGACACATAGACTAGTGGAACAGAATGGAGAGCCCAGATATGGACCCACAACTCTATGGTCAAATAATCTTTGAAAAAACAGGAAAAAATATCCAGTGGAAAAAAGACAGTTTCTTCAATAAATGGTGCTGGAAAATTGGACAGCTAAATGTAGAAGATTGAAACTTGATCATTCTCTTACATCATACACAAAGATAAACTCGAAATGGATAAAAGACCTCAACGTGAAGCAGGACTCTATCAAAATCCTGGAGGAGAACATAAGTGGTAACTTATTCGACATCAGCCACAGAAACTTCTTTCAGGGCATGTCTCCAAAGAGAAGGGAAACAAAAGTGAAATTGAACTTTTGGGAATTCATCAAGAGAAAAAGCTTCTGCACAGCGAATAAAACAGTCAACCAAATAAACAGGCAACCCAAAGAATGGGACAAGATATTCTCTAATGACACTACAGGCAAAGGTTTGATAACTAAGATCTATAAAGAACTCTTCAAACTCAACACTCACAAAACCGATAATCACATCAAAAAATGGGCAGAAGACATGAACAGACACTTCTCCAAAGAAGACATACATATAGCTAACAGACACATGAAAAAATGTTCATCATCTTTAGCCATCAGGGAGATTCAAATCAAAACCACACTGAGATACCACCTTACACCAGTTAGAATGGCCAAAATCAACAGGACAGTAAACAACAAATGTTGGAGAGGGTGTGAAGAAGCTGACACCCTCTTACATTGTTGGTGGGATTGCAAGCTGGTGCAGCCACTTTGGAAACAGTGTGGAGATTCCTCAAGAAATTAAAAATAGAGCTACCCTATGACCCAGCCATCGCACTCCTGGGTATTTACCCCAAAGAAGCAGATGTACTACAAAGAAGGGCCACATGTACCCCAATGTTCATAGCAGCAATGGTCACAATTGCCAAACTGTGGGAAGAACCAAGATTCCCTCCAACAGATGAATGGATAAAGAAGATATGGTCCATATATACAATGGAATATTATGCCTCCATTAGAAAGGACGAATATCCAACTTTTGTATTAACATGGATGGGATTGGATGAGATTAAGGGGAGTGAAATAAGTCAAGCGGAGAAAACCAATTACCTTATGGTCTAATGTGCTGAGCGTAAAGAAAAACATGGAGGTCATTGTGAGAAGCAAGGGAGGGGTGAATGGGGGGAAATCAGAGGGTAAGATGATCCATGAGAGACTGTGGACTATGAGCGAAACACTAAGGGTTTTAGAGGGGCGGGGTTGGGCGAGTCTGGTGGTGGGTATTGAGGAGGGTACATATTGCATGGAGCACTGGGTGTGGTGCATGAACAATAAATCTTGTAACACTGAAAAAATAAAATAAACGTATTTGGGGGAAAAAAAAGAAATTCAAAATAGAGCTACCCTATGACCCTGCTATTGCTCTACTGGGTATTTACCCCAAAGAAGCTGATACATTAAAAAAAGGGCCACAGATAACCCAATGTTCATAGCAGCAATGGCCACAATTGCCAAATTGTGGTTAGAACCAAGATGCCCTTTAACAGATGAATGGATAAAGAAGATATGGTCCATATATACAATGGAATATTATGCCTCCATTAGAAAGGACGAATATCCAACTTTTGTATCAACATGGATGGGACTGGAAGGGATTATGGGGAGTGAAGTAAATTAAGGGGAGAGATCCTATTTTCTTATGGTCTCACTTGCTGAGCATAAAGAAAAACTGAGGGCATTGTGAGAAGGAAGGGAAGGGGAAATGGGGGGAAATCAGAGCAGGATATGAACGATAAGAGACTGTTTACTCTGAACTACAAATGAGGGTTTTAGAGGGGAGGGGATGCGGGATTGGGGGAGCATGGTGATGGGTATTGAGGAGGGCACATATTGAATAGAACACTGTGTGGTGCATGAACAATTAATCTTGTTACACTGAAAAAATAAAATAAACATATTTGGGAAAAAATGAGAAAAATTTCTCTATTGAAATAATTACCATATAAATTTTCCCCAGATATCTTGGACTTTAAGACTGCATGATTCTCACAATGTATTTTTTGCCAATATAGTATGCTTCATTAAAATGGATTCTATCCTTAAAAAAAAAAAAATGGGTCATTAAGTATATAAAACAGATTTGCTTTTTTTCTTTTTTTTTTTTTTTAAAGATTTTTTATTTATTTATTTCACAGTAAGAGGGAGATCACAAGTAGGCAGAGAGGCCAGTGGAGAGAGAGGAGGAAGCAGGCTCCCCGCCAAGCAGAGAGCCCAAGCGTGGCTCAATCCAAGGACCCTGAGATCATGACCTGACCCGATTCAGAGGTCTTAACCCACTGAGCCACCCAGTCACGCCCAGATTTGGGTATGATGGGACTGCTGATTGGCTCAGTGGGTTAAACCCTCTGCATTTGGCTCGGGTCATGATCACAGGGTCCTGGGATTGAGTCCCGAATCAGGCTTTCTGCTCAGCAGGGAGCCTGCTTCCCCCTCACTCTCTCCCTGCCTCTCTGCCTAATTGTGATCTCTCTCTGTCACAAAATAAATAGAATGTTAAAAAAAAAAATTAGATTTTTCTAAGGGTGACAAAAACCCAAATGCAATCTGACTGGAATTCGTTTCACTCAGCCTGTCTAGGGGTCAAAGGTAATTCTGATCTCCTGGGAACACCCTGCTGTTTACTTCTGTGATAATTTACTTCGAGTTTCCTTCTTTGCTGATTTCTGTTTCAGCTTCCTTGTCAGATTTTTCCTCATTTCCCCTTTCGGTGTTGGTGTTCACTCTTAGGCCTCATGCTCTTCTTCTCACCATGGTCTTAACAGGGAAATCCATCTATCTCCTGGCCTCAGACGGCAACTCTCTGCTCCTTACTCTTCTCTCCCGTGAGCTCCGGAGCCTATGCATTAGCTCTGGGAAGAGACAGCTCCATCTGGCAGCTCACTCTTTCAACAAGAAATTAATTGTTGTTTCCTGAGTGCTGGTGGGAAACAGATAGAGAAAGTTCCTAAACACATTCCTTTTTTTATTATTATTAGTTTCAGGGGTAGAATTTAGTGATACATCAGTTGCATAGAACACTCAGTGCTCATTCCATTAAGTGCCTCCATGATGCCCATCACCGAGTTACCACATGTTCCCACCACTTCCCCTCCAGCAAATCTTTGTTTGATCCCTACAGTAAAGAGTTTCTTGTGGTTTGCCCTCTCTCTGTTTCCTTCTCATTTTATTTTTTTTTCTTCCCTTCCCCATACATTCATCGGTTTTGTGTCTAAAGTTCCACATATGGTTAAAAATCGTATGGCATTTCTCTTTCTACAGCTAATTTCAATTAGCTTAATACCCTCTAGTTCCATCCACCTCATTGCAAATGAGAAAATATCATTTTTCTTGGTGGGTGTGTAATATTCCTTTGGCATATATAACATATATAAAACAAATCTTCTCTGTATTTGCACCCCAGTGCCTATACTACTTTGTGGTAGCCTCCACAAGCAGACTCCACATGTCTATTATATCCTCGGCTGTATCACAGAAGATTCAAGTCACCACACCTTCTCCCTACCAAACAGTGGTCCCTTTTCTACCTGCATTCTTGAA
>JAQQSY010000946.1:0-14733 GCA_028646535.1 Procyon lotor | reverse complement strand
CTGGAAGCTTATCACATGTGTTTGTTTCCGTGGGAAAAAGTGATGCTAAGGAAGAAGTCAGGAGGAGCTACCTGTACTCTTGTTCTTCCCACCCAACTAGTTCTTTCTAAATATATTTCTGTACCTTGTTACCTGGCTTTTCATTTGTATCCTTTACAATAAACCTGTAATAGGAAGTAAAAAAAAAAATTACTTCTAAAAATGAAGCTATGAAACAGTTCAGTCATGAAGAAGGTATATAGTTTACGACACTCATTCATTCGCTACCTAAATATAGTAGCTGTTGAACATTTTGACATTTGTTTCACTTCTCTGTCCTATTAGAGAAATTAATTGGTCTGGACAAACTAAAAGACCCTTTCTGCCACATCAGTTTCCCTTCCTGGGAAAAATGCTTCCTTTACCAGAAGTGCTGAATTGTAATTTTCAAAAATCCAAAATCATGGCTTTCTGCAAATATATGTCCAGTATTCAATTAACTCATTATTTAATGAGAAAACCGGTAAGATATTAGAATCAGTTAAAGGAGAATTTGAAGAGCAAATATTATCCACACATACAGTCAGGAATGCTGAAATGAATTTGCTGATAGATACGAAACTGACTAACGTTCCTTAAGGCAAATCTGTGAGTGTAAATGTTGGAGTGATCGATATTATGAAATGGAAATCAGTTGTATCTCTACCGAACAATAGAGTTGTGTTGCTGGGGACAAGAATTATTTGCATTACTATCGGTTCTTCACAACTTAATGTTTATCCCAATAGCCTTATAAAATCAGGGCACATCCTTTTAAATGCAGGTCATTCCCAGAGAAATGCACCACAGAAAGCCAGCCCTCCACTGAAAGGATACCCAGTATTCTCTTTTGCCCATTTCCAGGTCTTCCACAACTTCTCTTCACAGAAGCCTGGTCCTTCTCAGCAGGCTCTATTCCTGTGTTTTCTTCAAACACTCCTACCCAGCCTGATTTAGAGGGACCCGTTGTTTTCTTTTCTCAGCTGCTCTGTCCTCTAAAGCAGGGTGTGCCCCTAGGAGGTCCCAGAATCCCCCGTTTAAACCAGGGCTCCTGATCATAGTTGTTTCAAGTCAGGAAACATGTAAAAACTGGATATTAAGGTATCAGTCACCGAGGTTTGGAATGTGATAAGCGGTCCAAACCCTGTGGCCGGAACCAAGTCAGAAATATCCCGGGGTGATGCCTGCGGTGTCTGCAAATCTGGTTTCCTTTTTCTGTTAAGAAATCATCATCGTTACTCACGAGAACGTCCGTAATCCGGACTGCTCCAAACAGGTTTAGTTTTTGGAAGACAGAAAGGCCTTGTAATATTTTAGAGGGCTGGCAAATGGCTGTAAAATTCCACATGCCAAATATCTTACTCTGATCTTAGAATTTAAAGTGTCATACCTGAATGGGCCTCATGCCTTGCCATGCCCTGGGTGCTGTGCCAGTTGCTACATTCCTGATCATTTCCAATCTCTGTATCAGCCTAATGAGGCAGATAGCATCGGGATCAATTTTATACATAAGGAAACTGGACCCTGTGGGGATTATCAACTTTTCCAGTGTCACATACCACTGGGGGGCAGAGCCAAGTTTTGAACCTGAGACTGATTCCAGAGTCTGTTCATTTATAACTCTGCTCTCCTGTCCCTCAGAAGCAAACTATTTGAAAACATTTAAATTATTACAAATCCCATGATTCCAGTCTTCTCATCAGTAATCATTTGTTGACTACTTAAAATCTGCAAGCTTTCTTTCTAAGGTCTGCACAAAATTAGGTTAAAACAGTACAATCTTGGGGCGCCTGGGTAGCTCAGTGGGTTAAAGCCTCTGCCTTCAGCTCAGGTCATGATCTCAGGGTCCTGGGATCCAGCCCAGCATCGTGCTCTCTGCTCAGCGGGGAGCCTGCTTCCTCCTCTCTCACTGCCTGCCTCTCTGCCTACTTGTGATCTCTCTCTCTCTGTCAAATAAATAAATAAAATCTTAAAAAAGAAAAGAGTACAATCTCTGCCTTTTATGATCTTTCAGTCTACCACTGTAAGTTCAACAATTTGATAAATAATTATTGGAAGCCCACCCAGATGCACAGCGGTGCTCTAACTAGTAAATAAGTGAAAAATCCAAGGCTATACGTTTGAGGACTTCATAATGTGGGTGATTTCACTGAACAGTACGCAGGAGAACAATGTTTATTACTACTATAACATGTGTGGGAATGCATTGAAAATAAAAATCTTACACAGTTGTAAACTGTGAGTTAGACTCCCTACTTTGTTTTTATATGAAATCAGTATCATACTGAAAATTATTTAAGTAAATTCCCAGATTTTATTAAACACCTTTAATATCTTTCATAACTATTGATAAAATCTCATTCATTTGAATTGCAAGGGAATATTAGAATTCTTTAATGAAGAATTTTTTTTATACTGACTTTTATGGAAGCAGGTGGACTTATTGCCTGAGACTTGAAGCCTTTTTTCTTATATGTTGTTTTTCCAGTAGTGGAATTTGATCTGTATTTAAATTCTCCTTGTAATAGTCTTTTCATCTTGTGAAAAAAATGTAGGCTGTTCTAGATAATTGAAATATGCCAAAAACGTAATTTTAATATACATATGAATGACTAAGTTTGAAATCTGGGCTACCTTTGAAGGTTCTAAACAGTATTTTTGAATTAATACTTTACTTAACATTTCTAATTATCTGCGAGTCACATTCATACAGTTGATATATGTTAGTTCTACCAAGACAACAGTTCCTAGATTTTTAAGAATTGGGTCTTGGGAATCTAACTTTCGCTGATTGAGTGAAAATTCAGCTATTCAGGATTGGACAGTAGGATTTTAGTTTTTCAAAAGGAGCTCTTGGACAGTTTCCCAGATACACTGGCCCAGTGCTTACTGTTTATATACAATCAGAGTTAAGAAAAGGTTTGTAGACAATCAGTACAGGTAGGGAGTCTAGCTTTAACACTTTAGGTATATGTATGCGTTTATTAGTTGCAAAGCATGGTTGGGGTGTAAGTTGCTTGGCCTGATCTCGTGAAATTAGAGACCAATGTGGTAGCTTACACGTGAGTAATGACAAGAATAGTTGGCTTGACCTTCCTTGCCAAGCAACTTAGTGCTGCCAGTATTTTATGTGCTCAAAGTACACTTGGCAGTTGTTAAATCTGAAATAAAATTGGAAAGGAAATGCTAGCTTAGACTTTTAACAAAAACTCAGACTCTTCTTTTCCTTTATAAAATCAGTAGTGTAGAAAATTTATTTAATCATTGAATATGACATATGAGTGGGTTATCCAAGGACTGATACTGCTGTGTTTATTAGAATGTCAACCAGGAGATCTGCATTGTTTCCAAAGTCTGAAATTAAGGGTTGTCAGCACTGCAAAATCTTTGCATTCGTTTATGCTTTTAACTTAACATTTAATTTCCAGGAATATTTTGTTAGTGTTTACTAGTCCGTTTAACATGTATTCAAATGAGTGGCACGGCACTAAGTGTTAATTTTGATTAATTTGTGTCACATTAAGGTATAAGTGACAAAAACTCATACTTACCATAAAAATAGTATATTTACAATGTTCACTTTTTAGGTTTCTTTTTAAGAACTGAGTTAGATGCGAAGATACATCAGACAAGTTGGAGGAGCACTTAAAAGCTGCTATCGGGGCGCCTGGGTGGCTCAGTCATTAAGCGTCTGCCTTCGGCTCAGGTCGTGATCCCAGGGTTCTGGGATCGAGCCTCAAGTCGGGCTCCTTGCTCAGCAGGAAGCCTGCTTCTCCTGCTACCATTCTGCTTGTGTTCCCTCTCTCGCTGTGTTTCTCGCTGTCAAATAAATAAAATCTTTAAAAAAAGAAAAAAAAAGCTGCTACCATGTAAATATTCATCGGGGTTCATTAAGGACAGGGCTAGGGAATGGGCTTATGGGAAGTGTAAAAGTTCAGACAGGATCCTTCTGTTCTTGATTCCTTTGTCAAAGGCAGCATTAAGGAAAGAAAAATGCAGACAACTCCCAACAAGAATTTGTAGGTGACTGAGCTTAAGTAACCTTCCTGGAGTTTTATGACTACATTTATAATGATCATTACCTATGGCTCATTTGTGCCCATTTATGAAATCTTTGAGAGGGTAAAACCTTGTTATCCTAAGAATGACACTCTTCTACTTCAGCCAAATCTCTTACCCACTTAGAACTAGGATTAAGATACTGCTCTATGTACCTCATTTGCCTCCACCGTTGAGCCATGTTTTCACTATTTGGTGAAATGTAAGCAAGTCATGGGAAAGCACAACCTCATACTTTCCAAAGCTGCACGGAGCTCAGGACTCAGCAGTTGGTCAAATATTAAATATCATTTTAATATTAAATATCAATATTATATCAGTATAAATATCAAATATTAAAGTTGGTCAAATATCAAAGAAGCAGGTTTCATCTCGTTGAATGTATAGTGAAAATTCTTCTTGATGGATAATCTTTTGATTTGATTATCCAGTCTCGTAGCTCATGCTCATGACATATTTCCATGCATTTTTAATCTGGAGAAGGCCAAGAAGGGCCAGATGCCATCCCCAAGTGGATCCAGAAGCAAGAGCAGTTGCCACTGTGTTGTGACACTGTTTGGGAATTTTGAAGCAAAATTGTGCTATGATGTTTACATGCTGTCATGCCTTGATTTTCCCAGATCACTGCAATGTAATAGACTTGGGCTTTCCTCTGAAAAAATATCGTTAGATATATTGGAGTAAGTTTGCAGAGGCAGATAGATGAAGCAACCATGGTTTTTCTATTTTCAAATTCCTTTTTTTTTTTTTTTTTGGTTTGTTCTCCTTGGTTTACTTTCTCAGGGGAATAAGAACATGTTACCTAAACAGACAGCTGTGCCGAAGGATAAGCCACATTTAATTTGAGAAGCTTTTCTGAGCGAATTAAAGGAGAAAAAGGCTGTGATTGGAGAGTGCAAGGCCCTAATCTGCTTTCAGTTTTCAGTTCCCTGATCTAAACGCTGGAAGCTCAATTTAAAATCTGGACTGGCTTAGAAGCTTCTGATGACTGTATGGCGAGTCTATGAGAATTACCTTTTCAAGACTTTAGCCTTTAGCAATAGAAGGAAGTATTGCTCAACTTTAAGGCCAAAATGGGTACCTGATACACAGTCACCAGGGAAATTCCTTCCTGCATCCAGAATATTGCTTGGTTATTTACGAGTTTAAGCTTAACATTCTTATTCATTTAAGCTAAGAATAATCACGGAACTATGACCCTTCTATTTATTATTCTCCCTTTAAGATCTGCATAATTTTTTATCACATGTATGTCAGTAGCACCTATTCTCTCCTAAAATAATCTCTTAAAAGCTATTAAATAAACCTCGATTTGCTTTAAGGTGCAGTATTCAATGCATACTTGATTCTTTGGAGGATATTAAAAAAGAGTATTGCTCCATAAATCACGCACCATATGTGAAATGACTAAGAAGGAACAACCGAAAAAGTCAAGTCCAGTGTTGTAGGGGAATGAGAAATCCTTCATTTGAAAGGTCTGACGTAGAAGAAACAGTTCTAGGATATTTAAGGGGTTGTTAAAATGTAATTCCACATCTCTTTTCCTTGTCTGTCTTGTTTATCCTATATCTCTAGTAGCTAAAACCATACTTGGTACGTAATAGGCACTTAATACATATTGATGGGTTGAACTAAGGAATATTGCACTTTCCCCTCCCGGTGTTTACTAATTGGTTTTGATGTCTGCTTTTCCTACTTAAGTGTGAGTTAAACTCCTAAATGGCAAAGATCACCTTTTATGGCTCCTGACATCCCCCAGGTCTTGTGTGTCTGTGCTTGACCTAGAGATATGTGCTTGATCACACTTAATGCTGCCGTAGAATAGAATTCAGTGAAATCAACCCTTCCCTTGGGGAACTCACAGTCTTATGCAGGAGACCCGCCAATAACCATAGAGTAGGTTGTGCTGATCGTGCTACTGGAGGTTTATACGATGTGCTTGGAGAACACAAATGACAGGATTCTTCTCAGGGAGGGAGTGTGGAGGAGGCTGGCTAAGGCTTTGGTCAAGAGAGACATTTGAATCAGATCTGAAGGGTAACAGTAAAACCATTTATTATGTGCCAGGCATTTTAAATTACAGGAGTAAGCGATTCTTCCCTTAAAAAAGAGGTACATAAAAAGAGAACCTATCGTGGAACCAAAAAAACACCAGCATTAAAGATGGACAGAAGCATCAACTAGTGAAAGGGAGAAATGGTCAGGAGGTTGGGCAACAGTTGGGTAGAGTTCTGAGAGGGAGAGGGAGAGAGAGAGAGAGAAGAGGAGAGTGAGCTCCCTGAAAGTGGCCTAAAGAAGGCCTTCAGATCAGTAAAGCAAACAGTTTCAGAGAAATAACTGAACGAGGTGGTTAGAAGGCCCCTGATAACTTTTGTCAGTGCAGTTTCAAGAAAGCAGTTGCTAGCAGCGTCAGGATAGTGTCTTGAATGAACAGTGGGAGGCACATGATGACGAGTATTATTTGAAGAAATGTGTTGGTCAGAGAAGAAGAAAGCGAAGGCAGTCCTGCTCCCCGAAGTCACCTGGCCTGGGCCTGCTGTACATATTTGTGCCCCAGAGACAGGCCGCCATGAGGAAGCCCTTGTGCTCTTAGGTTATTAACGCTTCTGTGGGGACGTGGAATACAAATTCCAAACCCTTTTCTTCCAGAAAGAACTTTTGGACCATGGCCTTTTGTAAAGGTCCTTGTTCTCTTGCTAATTAGCTGAAAGTAGACTTGCTTTTCCTTATTCTGTGACTTCGACCAATTTGAATTCACAGCAACAGCACTTACATGAGGTTCTTTACTGGTTGAACTCAGCTAACAGAGGTGTAAGACTTGTTCGGGAAGTAAAAGTGTTCCCTAAGCCAGTGGCTGGGTCAGGCTAGGGAAGTGGCTCATTGGTCTGTCTCCAGGGGCCAGATTTCTCGGGCTTTCAAACTAAAGAATAAGAACTGGGACCACGGTGCCTGGGTGGCTCAGTGGGTTAAAGCCTCTGCCTTCGGCTCAGGTCATGATCTCAGGGTCCTGGGATCGAGCCCTACATCGGACTCTCTGCTCCTCGGGGTGGAGCCTACTTCCCCTCTCTCTGACTGCCTCTCTGCCTACTTGTGATCTCACTCTGTCTCTCTGTGTCAAATACTTAAATAAATACATCTTTAAAAACAAAACAAAAAAAGAAGTGGGACCAACAATGCTTTTATTGTTTTGTCAGCCACTTGAAACACTTGATTGCTTATAAAACGAGCCACTTAGAAGTACAAATGAGTCTTTTTTTAAAGGAGACCTTTTTTGCTGAGTGCCATCTCACTTTGTAAACTTCCAGTGGAAACACTTGTAAAAAAGAAAAAAAAAACCTCTCAGTTCCTTTTTAGGCTTTCCTCAGCTTGGGTTCCAAACCACTCCCAAGAGGACTGCTCTGAGTAGGTCACTAGAAAAACCCTGTGTTCATCTGAAGTTAATCTCACAACCGTACGTGTGTGTTCATTTATACTCATTGTCCACTCCCAAAGAAGCTCCCTCCTCCGCAAAAAATCAGATTATCTGAGTAGTTACTGTTGTTTTACTGGCTTCACTTGGAATCACCTCCCTTGGGCCCTATCTTTTATACCTCTTGCACACAGAGGGGAACACAGTATTGGCTGATGTTTCTGATGACACCCCTCCCCTTTCAGAGGGAGTCTGCCGTGCCACACTTCCCAAAATGGGAGAGGGAAGGGACTTACTGGCCTAGAAAACTTTTCTATATTCAAGGATGACTTTGAAGACCAAGGTTTCCCGGCTCCCCCCCTTTTTTTTTTATAATAGGAGACCATTACAGAGCCAAACCTTGTATAACCTATCTTGAAAATCAGTTCTCAGGGTGAAACTTGAATTTTCTAAAAGAGCATTTCCAGAGAAAATCTATTTTTAAATATTGAGTTGTTGAGATAGTACAGATCTTTTTTGATCATAGTAGCAATAAAGGTAAATATATTAATAAAAAGATTAGGGTAGGTAGGTTAATTGTATGGTTTTCTAGTAACAGACCAGGTAGGCTTCTTTTCTTTGTTCATGTGGGATAAATAGAAATGCCCTCTTCTGGTGTTAGATTTCTCCTGAGTTTGTGTTTTTAGTCCAGGCCCTACTGCCTACCCCCTGCAAAGCTGTAGGCTTAGCCCTCTGATCACACACCTGCTATCACAGAGGCACTTCCAACTCGTTTCCCTAGAGAAACTGGTCTCCTCTCCTTAACATCTCATTACATGGCACTCAGTTTTCAAAACCCGAAACCTGCTCTAGATTCCCTTCAAATAATCATGAATTGTGTATATATTAGGAATTAGCATTGTGTGGTGACAGATGGTAGCAACATTTGTGGGGAGCATAGCATAACTTAGAGAAAAGTCAATTCACTATATTCTGCACATGAAACTAATGTAACATCGTGTGTCAACTATATTCAAATAAAAAACTTTTGAAGAACATTTTTCCAAATGTATGATCTTATTTCCTTAGTTTGAGGCTTACATAGCATTTAAATTCTTTACCCAGATCTTTTTATTAGTTAAAACTTCTCATTTGCAAATTGTGCTATTGCTTTTAAATGCAAATTCTTGCTCCATACTTAGATCTGAGAATTATTCATTTGGATTTAGAAAGTTTAATAGATTTTCTTTTTCTATATTTGATCCTTTCCTGCATCTTGAATTTATTTTGTTTTACGGTGTAGGAGAAGTAATTTATCTGTATTCCAGTGTACTGCCATTGGTAACAGGAAACAATATGTAACCTAAGTGAAATTGACAGCCGTAACATCATTTCTTTAAATATCATTTAATATTTGTTCATGGCATGTTCTGAACTACAACAGTTATTTTTTTTTAAGATTTCTTTGTTTATTTGAGAGAGAGAGAGAGAGAGAGAATATGCCGGGTGTGGGGGCAGACAGAGAGGGAGAAGGAGAATCTCAAGCAGACTTCCACTGAGCATGGACCATGGAGCCTGTCGAGGGACTCCATCTCTGAACCCCGAGACCATGACCCAAGCCGAAATCCAGACTTGGACCTTTAACAGACTGAGCCACTCAAGTGCCCCTACCTCCGTTATTTTTTATAAATGATCATCTCCCTTGCTCTTAATAAGAATTCTACCGAAGGTAATTTAACCTTTTATACTTTGCTCAGAGTCACTATTATAAACATCAATTATTGTACTGAACTGCTAAGCTGCAATGTAATTCTGTTAGAGGAGCTGAGCTTTTTTTTTTTCCTTTTTAAAGATTTATTTATTTATTTTTCAGAGAGGGAGAAGGAGAGAGAGCATGAGCAGGGGCAACTACAGGCACAGAGAAGCTGGCTCCAGGTCGAGCAAGGAGCGGGATGTGGGACTCAGTCCCAGGGCCCTGAGATCATGACCTGAGCCCAAGGCAGCTGCTTAACCGACTGAGCCACCCAGGCGCCCCTAAGCTGCTGCTTTTACCTAATGAAGCCAGCCCATTTCTTGTGGGGGGGGCAGAGATAGCCCCAGATGGCCTCCCCTTCCCTTGAAGAAAGAGGCAAGCTTAACAACAGCCATTTGGTTACTTTCGTTAGTGTAGTGCCATGATATGTTTGGGAGCTACTTATGTATACAGTAACTGCCTACTCCAAACCTCCCTTCCCCTGCCTTTTCTCCCTCCCCGCTTCCTTCCACTCCTCTCCCCACCTCCCCTCCCTCCCTTTGTTCCTCCCTCTCCCTCCCTCCCTCCCTCCCTCCTTCCTTCCTTCAATAAACATCGGTTGGGTCTACGTCCTAGGATACACATTGGGGATAGAAAGGCTGTGACATGGGCTCTGCCCACAGAATAGTCAGGTGTTCGTCTTCCCCTTGCATCTCCTCACTATTGGTTTTTCTTTTTACTCTTACCGCATCCCACTTCTGGATACTTTTCTCTATTTTTTTTTATATCACTTTTTTAAATCGAGCTATAACTCACATATAAAATTTACCCTCCAAAAGTGTATTAATTCAGTGTCTTTAGTAGAGTTACCAAGTGTGTGACCATCACCAATATTGAATTCCAGAACGTTTTCAGCAACCTCACATACAGACCTTGTACCTGTTAGTAGACACTCCTTACATTCTCTGTTGTAGCAACTACTATTCTGCTTTCTCTCTCTAAATTTGCCTATGCTAGATATTTCATAGAAGAAGAATCTTACAATACGTGGTATTTCATGACTTGCTTCTTTCACTTGGCACAGTGTTTTCAAGTGACATTCATGTTGTAACAAGTGTTAATCCTTCCCTCCTTTTTTCTGGCTGAATACTATGTCATTCTACAGGTATATAACACATTTGGTTTACCCATTTATTAGTTGATGGATGTTTGGAGTATTTCTGCCTTGGAACTATTATGAATAAAGCTACCTTATACATGTTTTGGGGTAGGTACATATTTTCCATTCTCTTGATTATATTACATTCCTAGGAGTGGAATTGCTGATACACATGGTAACTCTGCTTACCTTTTGAGGAACCATTAATCCATTTTCTAAAGTGTGTGCACCATATTCTGGTACCACCAATAATGTATGAGGACTCCACTTATCCACATCCTTACTCATACTTGTTATTGTCTCTTTGATTCTAGATATCCTAGTGGGTATGAAGTGGTACGTCATTGTGGTTTTCATTTGTATTTCCCCAATGACTAATGATGTTGAGCGTCTTTTCATGGGCTTATTGGCCATTTGTATACCTTCTTTGGAGAGCTATGTATTAAGATCTTTTGCCCATTTAGAAATTTTCTTTTATTGTTGAGTTGTAATAGTTCTTTGTATATTCTGCATATAAGTCCCATATTAGATATCTGATTTGTAAATATTCCTTCTATTTGGTGAGTTGGTTTTTTTTCATTTTACTTGCTAGTTTGCCAGTGACCTTTGATATGCAAACGGTTTTAATTCTGATGAAATTCACCTTACTTATGTTTTCTTTGGTTGCTTATACTTTTGATGTCTTATATAAGAAACCACTGGCTGATGGTGAGGTCATGAAGATTTACACCCATGCTTTCTTCTAAGAGTTTTATAGTTTTCACTCTTGTATATAGGACATTGATCCATTTTGAGTTGATTTTTATTTATCATGCGAGGCAGGGGTCCAGCTTCAATTCTTTTGCATGTGGATGTGCAGTTGTCTCAGCACCATTTGTTGAAAAGACCATTCCTTTCACTACTGAATTTTTCACCACCGAATTTTCTCTGGCACCCTTGTCAAAAATCAATTGACTGTAAGTGTATGAGTTTATTTCTCAATTCTGTCCCATTGATCTACATACATTTATCCTTATGCCAGAACCACATAATCTTGGTTACTTCAACTTTGTATTAAGTTTTGGAAAGGAAGTAAAGGAAGCATGAGACCTCCAACTTTGTTCTTTTTAAAGACTGCTTTGGCTGTTTTGCTTACCTTGTATTTCCATATGCATTGTAGGCTTGTAATTTCTGCAAAAATGACAGTTGGGTCTTCTTCCTATTTTTAACTGTCCCTCATAGTCTTTCCTTTCTCATTAATTTTTGTTCTTTCTGTTTCTTGGCTGTCATGATAACTGGCCTCAACTTTTGCTTCTTATTTTTTGGCTATTGAACTGCTCCGTGAACCATGACTACAGAGTTTCCAGGTCTGGGGACATTTATTGTCATTTATCACACTTAGGAATGGGTAGATTTCACTCCCTCCTTTCAACCTGCCCTCCCTTCCTCCCTCCCTTCCTTCCTTTCTTTCTCTCCTTCCTCTTTTCCTTCCTTCCTTTTTTCCTTTCTTCATTCCTTCCAGTGGGTTTGATACTTACCAGAATTATCAATGTTAGCAGAGTCTAACTTAATAAATGAGAATCACTACTCACCTTTGTCTGCTTAGCCCCTAAAACTTAAGTGTTTAAATATGAAAATCAAAATGTTTCTTGAAAGGGTTATTATGGTGATAAACTTGTCCCTCGTGATTTGGTTTCTTATACAAAACATAGAAAATCGATTTTTGTAAGAACAACAATTTATTGGAAAGTTAATTTGCCTGTAGCATACTTAGCTATTGAAGCTCTTTCTGAAAGTAGGCTCAGTCTGTAAGTATTTCCAGGGCGAGAGTGGTTTAGCATTCGGTGTTCTCAGTGTTTAGCATTCAACATCTCAGTGTTAAGATATTAGATGAGGAAATTGAGTTTATTATAGATTTAAATTTTCTGGCATGGTCTTGATTTGCTTTGAAAGCTCAGAAATGTTACCTTTACTTGGGTCATCACATTGCCTTGCTCTTTCTTCTATAGATATTTTGGTGACCCCTGTCCCCAATCACAGATTCTGACCCATCCGATTTTGTTGAGCCAGATCTCCTAGAACCTCCTGCCCTAAAACCCATTTGCCAGCTGCCATGTCTGGTAATAAAGGAAATGAATCCAAACTCCCCAGATAATTCACCAGTCTGTCCTTACCACAGGTGAGTTGAAGGAAGGCAGGTGCGGAAGGGCACAGCAGTGACCCACTTGGCGATGAGATCTGCGGTGCTCAGCTATTTTTGCTTTTAAATTGTGAAGTGATCCCAGAGGTCCTCCTTATGGGCCGTTCTCTGCCAACTGATGAAATGGCCTTGTTCTAAAAGGTAAACCAGTGCTTCGACTCAGAAACATATCTCGCAGAAGAGTGGGCGTGGATTTGCAGGCAAGGTGATCCCGCGGCCCATCTCCGATAGCCCTCAACCCCCAGTGTGGGGACCTGGGGGGGAGCTGGCATGGGTCCCAGCCTCACCTGCAGCTTCCATGGTTTGCTGCTGGCCCAGATAGATTCTTGCCCACCTCAAGAATACAACCGGGAGAGCTCTGTGGGAAAGAGAATCTTTCTTGGAATATGGAGAATCTGAGCGTGTTCACCTTGGGGATTTATATCTCCACTGATCATAGAACCAGAAAACTCAAAATCACGTCTTCCTAGAGAAGGGAGGGAAGCCGCCTATTGTGATGATCAAAACATGGATGGTGGCTCCAGCAGACCTCTGTGTTTGAGTCTTGGCCCTTGCCACTTTCCTGAATCTGTGCTCCTCTCTCAACCGTAGTTTTCCCAAGTCAAGGACAGCAAAGCAGCCTCTGCCTTCTGGGCCCGCCGAGAGGGTTAAATGGGGTCGTGCACATAAGGAGCTTTGCACGGTGCCTGGCAGGTCGGAGACTGTTGAAACACAAAGGACTGTGGAGGCTGTTTAATCCAGCACTTTATCTGATGCATCAATCTTCCAGGAGGCATTTATGTGCTTTTATTATGTTGACAAATTGCCTCATACATTTGACTTTTGAAGGGGAGAATCAAATGATGAATTCTGACAAAAAAAAAAAAAGAATTTTGACTTTTTTGTTAAGATACCTTTTCAGAAGCTCCCCACTGCCTGGGTATTTGGTGGCAGGATGATAAAGCCCTCGAGCCTGGAAGCAGGTACATGGCAAGAGTGGACCCCCCCAGAGACAGATTTGCAGAGAGCTGAGCCCGCAGAGTGCACACAGCTGCACTCCTGAGCTGTGGAGGGAAGCACACGTGCTGTAGAGGCGGGAGGCTCACCTTGTGTTTCAGTCTTGCCTCACATTATCCTCTCTGCAGCGGGAAAGCCTGTATTTTACCACACTTTTGAGGATTTGCTGAGGAAATAAAGCGGAAGGGAGCAGGCACACGGTCGGTGCTCGGCCTACATACGTATATTCACCGTACTGACTTCCTATTTTGAGAGGTCCATGTTCCATTTCCCTGCTACTGCCTAACTAACTACAAAACCCAGGAGCTTGAAACAACCACCTGTTACCATCTCTTGCAGCTCAGGGGGTCTGTCTACTAGATTCAGCTGGGGGGTTCTTCCATTTCAGACCCAAGCTGGTAGGATCTGCAGTCATCCGGGCTCTGGACCGGTTTGGAATGTCCAGGAAGGTTCATTCCCATCAGCGGATGCCGGTGTGGGTGATCTGTGGGGGCCTCAGTTCTCGTCCTGTGGCCTCCCCACGTGGCCGACTTGGACTTCTCACAAGGGTGTTTGCATTCTGAGAGAGAATGTCTGGGCGGAAGTGTTCTAGGAAGACTGAAGTGAAAGCTCTCAGTTCTCATGGGTTTGCTTTCAAAATCCTCAGACTATTACGTGTGCACCATTCTATTGGTCAAAGCAGTCCCCATGCCAACTTAGAGTCGAGGGGAGGTGGAGAACTCAGTGGGGAAAGAAGTAGGCGAGAGCATACAGAGGGGCAAAGAATACAAGTCAGTAGCTCTGTGCCGGCTGTGCTCCCGTCTCGTAGCTAAGTCGTGGAGAGAAACTGAGGCCTGGACATTTGATACTGAGAAAGAGGCAATTAAAACTCCAAACCGGAGGTACATGAATAGTTTCAGCAAGAGTGCACTTTACATGGAAAAAATGTTTTTCCTCTCTAAATTTTCCATTTCCACAGATAAGGCTGGTAGAAATTTACTGTCAAAATACTGTCCTGACACTTTTTGCTGTCTACCAGAAGAACATCAGCTTGAAAGCTGACCTGTTTCCCCGCATATGGGGACCCATTGGGATTAGATGGTTAAACAGAGTTAGGACAGCTGAACATTTGCTGGCTGGCGCTCAAAGTGGAGAAGGCAATGAACAATTTGGTGAAAATCTTGTTTAGACCTCTAAGACTTCATCTTCACTGACAAGTTATG
>JAQQSY010000945.1:0-14734 GCA_028646535.1 Procyon lotor | reverse complement strand
ATCCTCCATTTGCCATTTATGGGCCAAGTGACCTTGGAGATGTTACTTAATTCTTTGTGCCTCTGTTTCCCCACCTCTAAACAGATTAGTAATGATACCTTAAAGAGTTGTCAAGAATCATATAAATTGGGGTGCTCGGGTGGCTCAGTCACTGAGCATCTGCCTTTGGCTCAGGTCATGATCCCAGGGTCCTAGGATCAAGCCCCGCATCGGGCTCCCTGCTCATCAAGGAATCTCCTTCTCTCTCTGACCCTCCTCCCTCTCATGGCTTGCTGTGTGTCTCTCTCTCTCTCTCTCACTCTCTCTCAAATAAATAAATAAATAAAATCTTAAAAAGAACATTTAAAAAAGAATTACATGAATTACCATGGCTAGAGCATAGAGGTCGAAGCCTGGCACATTGAAGGGGCTCAATAAATGTTAGTTACTCTTATCCTTGTAAAACAAATCTCACTATAGCAGATGTGTGAATGCCTGTGACTCCCTCTCGATTGCTAAACTCCCGATGCGCAGGGCACTGCACCATCTGGTCTCCGCTGACCATTTCAACCTGAAATCCCACCGCTCCGTGACTTTTTGAAATCCGTGTTCCAGCGACTGAACTACCCGCGGACATGCCCACAGTCAAGCAGTGTGACTCCTTCCGGTCACTGCTTATAATGCTCCCTATCGCTGTGGACCTGTGCCTGCCTTCCTTCACCTGGCCAACTTCCCGGGGTCCCTGAAGACTCAGCTCAGGGGTCTTCTTGGGCATGTCCTGAAAGCAAGTGCCCACCAGAATGATAGGGGACGGAACGGATCACACTTATCAGCACACCTATCCTGTCATGGTGACACCAGGTACAGACCTACCTCTTCCTCTGACATTGCCTGGTCCCCGACATGAGCTAGGCGTGAGGTCTGTCTTCCCTCCAGGCAAGGACTCTCCAGGGTCAGAGACTGTCTCTGTCTTCGTGAGACACCCTTATCTCCACCTATCTCGTTTGGCCATAGAGGTGGGTCTCCCACTCTTTCTGCTGGGGATGGGGGCAACTCTTCTCCACCAGTTTATTCATTGCTCCTCTTCTAGGGACGAAGAGGAGGTGATCTGATTGCTGAAGCCCACTGTTTACTTTTCTCCACTGCAAGGAGCTTTGGGGGTAAAGGTCATTGCCTGTGTGGGGGGCTGTGTCCCTGTTTCTGGAACTGCTTGAGTTCCATATGTTTGCACGCCCGGCCCATCGTCTTGCTGCAAGTCCGGGCAGGACACGAAGTCACAGGCTGGCTGTCCGCTCCCTATTCTGGTCTGTCTTCCTCTGATGGATGGATAAAAGGTCTGTAATCTGCCTGCTAGTCATCTGTGGGGGTTTTGCATTATGTCCTTTGTGTGCATATGTATCTGTTGAAGGAGAGTAGGGTGAGTCTTTGTCCCCTGACTGCCAACGTCACTCATCTCTTTGTGTCCGGGGACCTGCCCCAGTGTTGGCCTTCTTGATGCTCAGCACGTGACTGTCGGAAGTGGGAGGAGCCACATGGCCACATCCCCCAGTGGGGGGACGAACTTTGTGCCCTCAGGTCCATTCAGGACCCACTGGTCAGGCTGCGGGTTCCTGAGCCTGTTGCAGGTGGCTCAGCCACCGTCTTCCGAAAAACTGGTTCTTCTCTTACATGGTAGACACATGGTCCTTCCACTCAAATGGTCTGACCACCGACAACCGGGACGGAATCTAACCCAAGGTATACCTCGGGTCTCGTAGCCAAGATGTATGTATCTGAAAGGATAATTCTCCAAATGCTAAACACATGATTCTCCTATGAACATAGAATAGACGTGTGTCAAAGATCTGTCCACTCACTCATTAACAAGGTATCCAGGAAAATGGTAAAACTGGCTCAAAACCCAGTGTTTTTAGTAACTGGGTATTTAGAGGCATTCCGAAAGGAATGTGGGCATAATAAGACTGCTGAGTCAGTACAGAAGTGCTGACTGTCCTACAGGGCAATTAAAACCCACAGCCTTTGGAGTCATCTTTTCTAATGGATAGGAAGCTAGGAGTTACATATAGCTTCCTAGCCTCTGGGATCTCATGTATAATACATAGCGAATTCAACCAGAGGTAGATTCCCTGAAATAATGGGTTGCCTACTGAATAATGCCTCGGTATGATACTGAAAGGTCTTGCTCTGCTTTCTTTGCCTGAGTTCCAAGTTTTGGGTATTTTTTCTCAGCATCCTTTGAATATACATACGTATATTTCATGTATATTTCATTTGAATATATATTTGAGAACCGTGGCTCTTAACATTCAGTAGGCATCAGAATCACCTGATTCTGGGACATGATTCACCAGAATCAGGGACATGCTGAAACACAGGTAGCTGGGCTTCAGCATCTGGGTTTTTTGATTTAGTAGGTCTGGGGTGGGACTTGAGAATTTTGCATTTCTTACAAGTCCCCAGGTGATACTGTCGCTGCTTCTAGTCTGGGGATGTCTCTGCAAACCTGGTGCGGCTCATTATCATTTGGCCCCCCTGAGATGTAGGGGTGCCTCCCCATCTTTGGTCTCTCCCTGTAAGAAGCTTCCAAAATGCTCTAAGAACACCTGGGGCCACACTGGACCATAGATCTGGCCAGATCCCAAAGAGCTGCCGGTGGGGAAGGATCCTGGTTCCACGAGCAAGGTCTGCTACATTTTCTGGGTTCTTGAACTCTTTCTTTTGAACACACAGGTGAAAGCAGTTGTCACCTCACTCTGCACTTCTTGTGTCCACTGAATCTCCCCTGTTTTGCTTCTGATGCATCCAAAATCGGACTCTGATGGCAACTCCAGATACAGCAGTCACAGCCCAGGGAAGCAGCTCCTGATGGGCACGGGTGCTGCTTATGGCATTCCAGATGCAGGGCCCGGGTCTGGAGCAGCGCGAGAAAGAAGATGCTACTGGGACCCCTGGGTGGCTCGGCTGGGGGGCATTTCCCGTGGCCAAGTGGCAATGCGAATTTGGAGCTTAGCGGATAGGTGGAGGAATCTCGAGGTCTGGCTTGGGGCTTGTGAGGAAAAGGGGATGGCTGAGATCTTGGCGATGGGAGACCATTGCCCTTGGGCGATGGGGAGAGCAGAGGTCTCCCTGCTCCCAGGGCGCGAGGATGGTCTCTGTGTGGCCCGAGTGAGCAGCATGGAGGGAGGGAGGAAGGGATCAAGGAAGCAGGGGGCAAGAAGAGGAGACGCATCTCCCTTAGGTCTCCCTTAGGACTGATGGAGCAGAATAGTCTGGTACCTCCTGTCTCCTACAGACCCACAGAGGCTTTTTATTTAAAATTGTGCTAAAATACGCCTAACACAAAATTACTCTCTTCACCATCCTTTTTTTTCTTTTTTTTAAGATTTTATTTATTTATTTGACAGAGAGAGAGATCACAAGCAGGCAGAGAGGCGGGCAGAGAGAGAGGGGGAAGCAGGCTCCCCGCTGAGCAGAGAGCCCGATGTGGGGCTCGATCCCAGGACCCTGAGATCATGACCTGAGCCGAAGGCAGAGGCTTAACCCACTGAGCCACCCAGGTGGCCCCCTCTTCACCATCCTTAAATGTACACAGTTCAATGGTGTTAAACTCATTCACCTTATTGGATACCTTCCATCCCCAGAACTCTTTAATCCAGTAAAAATGAAACTTTGTCCCCTTTAAACAGCAATGCCCCATGCCCTGCTCTCCTAACGTTCATCCATGTTGCAGCAGGTGTCAGGGTTTCCATCCTTTCCGAGGCTGAATATTGACCATATTGTGTGGGTAGACCCTATTTTGCTTATTTATTCAGCCGTCATTGGGCATTTGGGTTGCTTCCATCTCTTGGCTCTCAGGAATAACGCTGTTCTGAATATGGTTATACAGAAATCTCTTTGAGAACCTCCTTCTGGTTCTTTTGGATATATACCCAGCAGTGGTATTTCTGGATCACATAGTCATTCTTTAAAAAAAAAAAAAAAAATTTTTTTTTTTTTTGAGAAGCCACCATGCTGTTTTCCACTGGGGTGACACCAATTTACATTCCCACCAGCAGGGCACGAGAGTCCTGATTATTTTCTATTTTTTTTTTTTAAAGAGTAGCTATCCTGATGCATGTGAGATGAGGCTTTTTGGCTGAACATTAGATTGTACCTTCATTTTGTGTGATCAAGCCTTGTGTGTCACGGTCTGGGTTGGCAAGAGGTCCGCTGGAAATTTCCCGGAGCATCTCAGGGCCCCCAGACCCAAGGGGGTTAATGAATGTGTTTGCACCCAGTGGAAAGGAGATAAAGGCAATGGTGAATACTCCTAGAATTTTTAGAATATGAGATTTAAGTCAGCATCTGTTCGATAACCCTGTATGTGGATTTCCTCTCTGAACTTTCCTTTTCTTCTTACCGAAGGTTACAAGGCAGGTTGGAAAGGGAATGAACTCATAATAGACAATTGGGCATAAACGTACACACTGACTAACTCGGCATATGGTGTGCGGTTTCTTTCACTGAATTCAATTCTACCAGGACAGTCGCCATACCTGGAAAAAAAACCTACTTCTCCCCCGACTCCAAAGCGAACACTGACAGCTCGGGAAAGGTTTTCATAGAGTAACAGGGTGCTTGAGAACTCAGGCTCCGTGTGTTTTCTATCTGCTTAACTTTTGTTCTGCATTTAGAGCATTTCTAAAAATACATTTCCCAAATTATCCACCTGCACTGTCAGTAAGAGGCTATAAGATCAGCTCAGAGGCGAGGCGTGGGGAGCCTCATACCCATCCGACATCCTTTTTGATGGGGGATAATGGCTCGCTTCTCTTGAGTAGCATGGAGAGGTAGGAACGGTTCAATAACACTTTGCAGCTCTTTTAAGAAGTACTTAAAAGAAAAGTCCAGGGATGGGAAGTGAGAAGAAAGAAAACCCTCACCCTGATGGTTAACTATAGAAACCGGGGTGACCCTGATCCAGAAATGCAATTGACAAGCTCCTGCACTCATTCGATTCGTCCCCTCCCTCATTCATTTGGAAGGCCAGCAGAACCAGTAGAACCAATATTCTGCTTTGCCAGATTTCTGGCTCCAGACGTAGGCTGGGCTTGCCGGGGACCCACCAGAGATGTCCCAGCAAGATGGTTTCGGAAGCACTGAGCTAGCTGCTAATTTTCTGATGCTTTGCTCCAAGTGGGATCCCAGCAATGTGTACATTTGGCCTCATAGCATCAGCTATGAGCCATCCTCTGGATGCCTGCAGAGATGCCTGCAACGTAACACTAGGTTTTTGGCTGTCACTGGGGGTGGGGGGGGGCGAAATCAGAATGGGCCAGAACACTGCCGCACTTTTTGGGGGGCCAAGCCATGTTCCTCTCCGTTCGGGACACCGTTCTTGTTTGATGATGTTGTTTCAACAGGGTCTTCCCTGGTCACTGAGGCTTAACTCTTGCCCCTCGTCCCCTGCCCGCTCTCCACGCCGGGCAATCCCTCTAATCGTTCTAGAACGCATATTTCATCACATCGTGCTCATGATGACAAGGCTTCAGCAGCACACTCTTGGTTCCGGGATGAATTCCAGGCTCGGCGGGACATCCCTCCAGGCCCTCCAAGGGCAGCTCCCGGTCCACTATTGTCCTCTCCCTCTCTGAGCTCCGGTAAGACCACTGCGTGACCTTGACTGCCCACCCCAGCCTTCCTTTCCTTCCACCACTGTCTCCAGCCTGCTCTTCCCTCTGCTTCCCTCTTGCTCCCCCTGACTCCTCCTCTGCTTCTAGGCCGAACTCCCCATAGAGATAATCCCTACTCCCCCTTCCTCCTCCCTCCCCACCCACCTGTCTGGATTATAGGCCACTCCTGGGTGGCCCTGTAAACCCCACTCATCTCTCTACTTTGCTCCATCTATCTACCTGTGCCCTTCCCTCCAGGTGGAGAGTCTCAGGCAGGCCGGTTAATTCTGCATCCTTGTGTCCCCAGGGCCCTGAACAGGCCTGGCATTTACTTGACGTGCAATAAAATGTTGAAGGAATTGAGCCTCCACCCCTCTTCTGTGATGCAAATATGCACCTCCTTGTCCCATTGCTAGAGTCACCTAGAAATGAAAATGTTGTTTGTCCTTACTTGGCAGTCAGAGAGGCCGGCCCTGACAATCAAAGGCACACTGATTACCACCATCCAGGAGCTATGAGCTCATCAACAGGAACGTAAGGAACAGAAGGCTTGGGGGTGGGCCTTGGTCACCAGCATCCTCATGCTGGTGGAAAAGGAATATTACCTTTCAGTCCTGAAGGTGTGGTCCATTTATGTTTCTCTGGGGGCTCCTTCCTCTAGATTCAATGACCCTCATCCCTGGTGGGGACAGGGTAGGCACCTGATCGAAGCTCAGGTAATTGGAAAATCTATCACAGGAATTTGAGTCTTGGAAATGAAGGAAGGGGAGAAGAAATGATCTGAGATTATTCAGTTGAGCTGGCCCTTGACCTGATGGGGAAGAGAAGAGTGTATCGGTTGGAGTTTGCCTGTCTATAACAGAAACCCCCCAAATAACTTGCGGGCTTACATGAGATAAAAACATATTTACCTCTCATAGAAAAGAAGTCCTGGAGTAAGCAGCTTATGAATGATAAAGCAATGATAAGGAGATGTCAGAGATCCAGACTCCTTCTACTCCATGTCCGTCGTCTGTGAGCCTGCCCTCATAACCCAAGATGGCTGCTAGAGCACCAGTCCTCACATGAGGGTTCCGGGCAACAAGATAGAGGAAGTGGAAGCAGAGAGGGAACGCCTCTTCTTTTTAAAAAAATATTTCCTGGAAATTTCACACCACTTTTATTTATATCTTACTAGCCCAAACTTAATCATGTCTGCATGTAAGCTACAAGGGAGGTTGTGGAATGTACTCTTTCAAGTGGGTGACAACATTGCCAGTGGGAAATCATGAGCATGTTGCTGAAGAGGAGAGTGGTATCCATTGGAGATTCACCAGCTTCTGTGCACCATTTGCTGCTGTTACTGTTTTTAGAGAGATCAGGAGTGGGACGGTGGTTTCAAGACAAGTTACAAGTATTGCAGCTTATGTCCTCGGCAGATGACTGAGCTGGGGCGCTGACAGCAGGAGCAGGAGCAGCGTGTAAATACCAGGCTTGTGCTGGGCCTTGGTGTGTGCACACTATTCACCTTAAACCTCACTGACAGCCCGATTATCATCTCCTTTATCCAGATGATGGAGCTCATCCGTGATTGCAGGGACTGCTATCCCATGGACTTATCCCAGTGCCTGGTTTAGAAAACTCAGGACCTGATGTGGAATGGGTAATGGTTTGGGTATCTAACATTATCAGGAATGCAGTGCTTTCCTTCGGACGGGAGTGAAGTTACTCCAAGGGGAAACTGTGCATGAAAAGTCCTATGAAAATAAATTGATGTGTGTACATATGCATATGCATGCTCCCCGCTGAGGACCAGTTCAGAGGGATCCTGGGTGAGATGAGAAAGAGTGTGTGTGTGTGTGTGTGTGTGTGTGTGTGTGTGTGTGTGCGTGTGTGTGTGTGTGTGTGTAGAGGGGGATGTCAGGCAGAATAAAACAGAAATCTTGTGGGTAGGACTTACCGAGTTAATGCAGTTGGAAATGTACTGACTCAAGCTGGTTGGAATTGATAGTAATAATTAAAGGGACCCAGCAGCTAAAAGCAAGGTCATGGCTGAGATTTGCCAAGCCAGGCAGAAATGCATTGAAAATCCATATGACAAGAAAGGCACGTGATAGGGATGAAATGATTCTGATATTGGCAGGTTTCCATTTCTCAGCCCAAGTTACCCAGCTGAGACGTGTGGGCGCCACACAGTGACAGCTGACAAAATAAATGTATTGATGGAATGATCGGCCGGGTCCCCGCTGAGTGACAGAGGGATGCCAGCGAGATTAGAGGTCTATGGCCAATTATCTAAATTGGTCATCATCCAAGCTAGTCATCATTTTCACCCATTGAACCACGCTTTCTTCTACTGCAGCTTTTTAAGAGTTCTTCGAGAACCGAACACAAATCTCCTAGTCCATTAATTTTTACAGTGCGGAGGAAATACCGGGAAACGCACTTTGAGAATAGCATCCTGTGAAATAGTCGTTTGCAAGGGGTGAGGTTCAGAGGATGGAGCAGGAAGGAATGTCCTGGTGCAATTTGAAGAAGGAACCAAGGGGGGCCTGGATAGTTCAGTCGGTTGAGCATCCGACTCCTGGTTTTGGCTCAGGTCATGATCTCAGGGTCGTGAGATCGAGCTCTGCCCTGGGCTCCTCGCTCAGCACGGAGTCTGCTTTAGACTCTTTCTCCCTCTCTCTCTGTCCCTCCCTCCTGTGCACTCTCTCAAATCAATCAATCAATCAATCAATCAACCTTTAAAAAAATAAATAATGGGGGGACCGAAGTAGGGAAAGCAGAAAAACAGGCACCTAGGAAACAAGATAGCTGTAGCCCCCTTTTCGGCTAGCGCGAGCTGACTGCCATTGACTTTGCCAGTCGCAGAGTGAGCAGACATCATCTGTGTGGTCACGAGTGGGATGTGAAGGCTGTAGCCCAGACACGGAAGGGCTGGGACAGAAGAGACAGCAGATTGCCCTCGAGGGAAGCCTAGGGGTCTTCTTAAAGTGGCAGAGCTCTGGGCACCCAGTGGGACCGGAGACCCAGGACAGCTCTGAGGCTGAGTGCAGAAGGAAATTCATGGCCAAGTTCTGCCTGCGTGTCTACAAAGTCCTCTACCTCTGTATGCATTTCATTCACTCAGTGCTCAGTTATCAGAAACACTATATAACACGTGTCACAATTCTTTGCAGAACTTTGGAGTAAGAGCAGTTTTTTCAATAATTCAGATACTCTCAGTGGTACCGATAACGATTCATACTGCCTGGTGAGAGTTCAGGAAGGTAATTATATGGAGAAGTTTAAACACATCATGTGGAGTTGGTGCTATAAAAATAGAGCCATCTCGGGGCGCCTGGGTGGCACAGTCGTTAAGCATCTGCCTTCGGCTCAGGTCATGATCCCAGGGTCCTGGGATCGAGCCCGCATCGGGCTCCCTGCTCGGCAGGAAGCCTGCTTCTCCCGCTACCATCCCCTCTGCTTGTGTTCCCTCTCTCGCTGTGTTTCTCTCTGTCAAATAAATAAAATCTTTAAAAAAAGAGCCATCTCTTCATGATACCTGGCATCATTCATTCATTCATTTGTTCATCAAATAGCCATTGAATAAAATTCTCTGCAGTAAGGACATGTGGCCAATTCATTGGAGCTGCGCTGACGTTGAAGTCTAAGCCTGTCCTAGATTTACGAAGCATATGTGAGCAGGAGATTATTTACAAAAAGATTTTGCCATATGATTTCTCCACGCTGGGAGCTTCCCTTGGTGAGTTTAGCTGTCCTGGGTGCCTGTAGGATACTTCACAGTTTACAAATGAATTTCCAGAATGTTCGCTTGGGTTCTATGATTGCCTGGCTAGGAGGAAAGGCAGAAGTCATGACTTGCATTTCACAGATGGGAGAGGGAGCCCCTTGAAATCTTAAGAGATGTGCCCTGCCTTGCAGATGGCATAAAATCAAACTCGCAGTCCATTGTTTGCTCTATTCTATCTGGTTAAATAGTCTAGGTTAGATAGTCTAAGTCTAACCTAACTAGGTTAATCTAGTCAGTTAGATAAGGCCGCATCAATTCAGGACTTTACATTCTCATGTACTGTACCTCGATTATTGACACAGCCAACTTAGGTCCACTTAGACCATCATCATCATCGTCACCATCATCACTGATAGCATCATCCTAAAGAATTATCCCCATCTTATAACTGAGGAGATATTTGAGGCTCTTGGAGGGAAGGATCTTCTTCTAAATGGAACCAGTAGAAAGCAACACATAATGGTTGGAATTAGCTGCATACGCAATCTGTTCTAAGGGCCTTTGCAAGTGTGTTGCTAAGGAGATTTGGGGAGCACCAGAGAATCCCATCACACTGACACGCTGGTCAGTCTCATCGGGATGGTCAGAGCGTGCCCAGGATGAGTGTGCAAAGGAAAGCTAGCCTTCACCTGACCCATCATTCCTCATTTGGTGAAGCGAAGACTCTAATAATAGACAGTATTTACAACCAGCCTAGAAAGGAAAAATAAGTGAGCAAGAATGCGTCAGAATTGCTCTGTCCAGCCACAAGAATCCTGTTAGCTGTCTGACAAGTTTCTTCTTACAGAAAAGTCAGAAAACCAAGGCTTCCAAACTGGGTGACTTCAGCCTGAAGATTATCATGGCTTCTGATCAGTTCTAGACACCCTCCATGCCCCAGGTGGAAGGGTGGCTTCTCGTGGACCTGTGCTCTAGGATACAGAATGGGATGACTCCTGATGGGCAGGAAGACTTGTGTGATGTCCCCTGAAAGAATAGGGGACCCCTGGCTTATCTGCTGACCCTATGAATTTGGTCCAGTGGTTGTTAGGACTTCCGGAAAGCCTAATAAATACAGCTTTTTGTCCTCAAACTGAGACAGGCTCTAAACTCTGCTGGCCCTGCCATGTGCTGTCACAGGAATGGATGGGAGTCTACACTGTCAGCAGGTCCTGCTTGGATGTCTTTACTGGGTGGTGGTTAAGGGCATGGGCTTTGGAATAAAGACATCTGAGTCTAAATCTCCATCTTGCTACTTGGTACCAGTAAGATCATTCACCGTTTATGATTGCCTCATCTGAGAAATGGAAATGAGAATACTACTACTCTATAGAGGTCTAGTGAAGATGAAGTGAGTTAATCCTCTCAAGGAATAACCGGAGCAAATGAAAAATGCAGTTTGTGGAAAGATACGTGTGAAAGAGTTGGGAGCCCCTTGGTCGTGTTACCCAATGTGTTATATAGGAGAGTAGACAGGGAGTTCATCTGGCCATCAGTGGCCACAGGGCCAGCGAACAGAGAATTTCTTCGAGGACCAAGCCGGTTAGAAGTGTCCAAATGGTTCCACATGAAGGGAGACTATTGGTGGATGTTTGCAAGTCTGGGTTTGTTGGAGAAGCTGCTCACGGACAGCAAGGGACCTTGGGCTGGGCTGGAGCATGAGCCTGCAACCTGGGTCCAAGTGCCAAGCATCATCTAGCCCTGTGCCTGGCCCCACAGACCCCACTCCCTGCAAGGTGCTCCTGGGGAAAGAAGGCGGAGCTAGTGCCCATGGCGAGGCTTCTGCAAGATCTCATGTGAGAACAGATCCGAGAGTTGATCAAAACAAGATAGAAAGTAAAGGGATGAGGCTTCACATGGGATCAGAGGATATTCATTGATTTGGGAGCCTGAGACCGAGGTGGGAGTGAGCTGCTTCTGAGACCAGGTTCCAGAGAAATGGTAGAGAGGATACCAAGGAAGGCTGAAGCCAAGTGTTAGAGACTGAATGTGTGTATCCCACCAAAGGGATGTGTGGAGACCTAACCCCCAATGTGATGGTATTTAGGGGTGAGGCCTTTGGGAGGTGATTAGATCATGAGAGTAGAGCCCCCATGAATATCAAAGGGGCTCCAGAGAGCTCCCCTTGTCCCCTCCCCCATGCCATGTAAGACCTGGCGAGAAGACTGCCATTTATAGACCAGACACTGAATTTACTAGAGGCCTTCATTTTGGACTTCCCAGCCTCCAGAGCTGTGAGGAATACATTTCTGTTGTTTCTTTTCTTTTTTCTTTTTAATTTATTTTTATTTTTTCAGTGTTCCAAGATTCATTGTTCATGCACCACACCCAGTGCTCCATGCAATACGTGCCCTCCTCAATGCCCACCACCAGGCTCACCCAACCCCCAAACCCCCTCCCTCCAAAACCTTCTGTCTCTGAATCCATAGTCTCTCATGCTTCGTCTCCCCCTCCGATTTCCCCCCATTCACCCTTCCTTTCCTTCTCCCAGTGTCCTCCATGTTTTTCCTTATGCTCCACACGTGAGACCACATGACAATTCACTCTCTCTGCTTGACTTATTCCACTCACCATAATCTCTTCCAGTCCCGTCCATGTTGATACAAGAGTTGGGTATTCATCCTTTCTGATGGAGGCGTAATATTCCAATGTATAAATGGACCATATCGTCTTTATCCATTCATCTGTTGAAGGGCATCTTGGCTCATTCTGTTGTTTCTAAGCCCCCCACTCTCTGGTCCTCTGTCACAGCAGCCCAAACTGACCAAGACACCAAGGGAAGTCCTCACATCATCAACAGTTTCCAGGAGAGGACCTGGGGGAGTCAGGCAGAGCTTGGTGGGACACCCCAACCTGTCCCCCCCAAACTTTTATTCCTGTTTCCTTCCCAGAGAGATATTCCATTCCCCCAAATATTTTTAAAGATACTGACCACCTTCTTGGAGGAGGCATGTCAAGAGGAAGGCTAGCTCTGATGTCCGTGAGGGCGTGTGAGGGTCTCCAACCTTCCCACTGCCCTACCTTCAGCTCCGTTCCTGACCGTTTATAGCCCAGGCACCTCCAGTTAAAGACCCGAGCCCGGAACCCTTCCCACCTCTGTGGCAGGTGTGAAAGGGGGCTCAGGTCATTCTCACAGCGCTGCTCACCATCTGGGGGGAGTCGGAGGAGAGAGAGGGGAGGCAGGGTGTATGTGTGCACTGGTAGAAATTCCTATGGGAAGAAGGTGGTGAGCCCAGGAGCAGAAGGATGGAAAATTAGAAAGTAACAAACTAAATGTGGCATCAATATGCACAAATGGGAGTGTGCCTGGCGGAGGAAATTACTGGTCTAACGGCTTCATATTCATCACGCATAGGAGAATGCAAGCTTCCTATTGTACACAGGAGGGTAATTAAATCAAGGAGTGGGCTAAATTTTGCTGCAGGAGAGGCTCGGGAATTAACGGCCAGTCCCACAGTGCCTTCCATCCAAGCAGGGCACCCGGAGCCCATGCAGACACCATCTCAGGGTCACGGGCGTGGGGGCCAGTCACCCACTGAGCAGACATTTTCCTTGGCTCCTCTTTCTGCTCTCTTCTTCGCCTGATACACAAGCCCAGTTGTCCCCAGGCTGTTTGAAGACAGAGGGGCATGGAAAGCACAGATTCAGGCTCCTGGGGTGTGGGGGTTGGGGAAGTGCCTGTTTTTGTCGCTGGAAATGGAGAAATCCCATGAATGAGGCCTGAGCTGGATTGTGGCTCATCACCACCCATCTCTCTTTGTGCAGTGACATGAGGCTGTAGGAATTCACGTTGCAAAGACCTTGGCACCAAGTCTCAGCTGACATATTGCAGAAGGAGAAGCCAGCAATTTCCAGGTTAGAGGCTTGGGCTTCCTCGCTTTATGGGCATTAGTGACCCTGGACCCTGGGCAAATTGTGTCTCTGTCCAAGGGCATGAAAGCACCGGGAAGGCTTGGTTAACACGGCTCCACTGGGGTCAGCATCTGTTTCTGGTGCATCTTTCGCATCACTGGCTACATTTCCCCTGCCTCTCAGCACTGAGGTCTGGAGATGTCTGACCCAAATCTTACCTTTAGAGAGCGACTGTACTGCTCAGTGCAACAGCCAATAACCTGCGTTATTAAGTCCCAGACTTCCATTCTATCTCCAGTTACCCACTGGGTCACTCACCAGTCCCCTGTTCTGCAAGTCCCCACCAGGGGCTTACCCCATGCCAGCTCCTGATCGAGGGTCTAGAGACTTAGAATTCAGGAGACACAGTCCCTACCCCTCAGGCCGTGGGAGACACAGGGAACCGCCTAAGTGGTGTCAGGTGTCCCAGGAAGGAGTCTCGCTGTCTTGGGCATCCCTGCGTGGGGGGATTTCTATCCCTTATAGTTGTGCCCAGTATACAACTGGTACTCAATAAATGTTTGCTTACCAAAGGAAGGCATTACTGAGCACCATGAAATAAAATAAAGCCAGGGAAAGATGCTCGGTCTTCATTTAAACCCCAGCTCAAAGTTTGTTTCGAGAATTAGATCTTTATTGTGTTGCTGTTGGGTAAACATGACTTCCCTCCAACATACGCGGCTCGCTGCTGGCTTCCAGCTCCTCCCTGGGGCAGATGCTCAGTCATTGGACGCCCACCCACCACAGTGGGGGAACCCACGGCCAGCATCCATCCTGGCTGGCCGATGCCGGGGCCATACTGGCCGTCCGGAGTTTTGGTTATGACCCCGACGAACCACTCCGGGAAGGGACCCTTCAGCTTATCAGCTCTGCCTCCCTTCTAACGGACCCGATCTCTCTGGATCTTAGATTTTGTAGGCTCAGCCGCTGGCTAAACGTGGTCACATTACTGCAGCCCTTCCTTCTATGCCTTACTCTTCTCGTCTGCCGAATCAGGATGCCATTTTTGCCCACCTCCCAGGGATCCCATGAGATGGCAAACAGACCACGCTCGGGGCCGCACCTGGCATGTCGTGCGCACCCGATAAATGTTAGCAATCAGAATGATCACCTGTGTTCTTTCCAGATGGGGCCATGGGATCCATGCTTTATTCCATTCGGCGGGTTGTGGAACTTCCTGGTGGATGTCCTAAGTGAAAATGGATTTCCTCGCTGGGCAGGAACAAAACTGCCATGATTCTTCCCGGGTAATGCCATTAAATAACCCTCTTGATAGCATTAGCCCAGGGGTTGTTAATGTGCAATTTTGTACGGGCTTTCAGAGGACCTAGCTCTGGCTCAGGCATAGAGTAAGTCCTTTCCTACCTGCCTCCCTTTGGCCCGTCTCAACCGCCATGCTCCTCTCTCCAGGGGCTCTGCCCCGAAGGAATACACATTTCAGCCCCCGTTGCATCTGTTTGTT
>JAQQSY010000944.1:0-14736 GCA_028646535.1 Procyon lotor | reverse complement strand
GTCAGTATCTGAAGAACACGATTCTCGGGACCGGACAGAAAGTTTAACCTTTGACTCTGCCCCTGACTGGCTGTGACTTGGGTCCCTTAAAGGGAGTAGACTTCGGTTTCCTCCTTTATAAAGCGGGAATAATAAAAGGCCTACCTTTATGTTAAGTGATGTCAATTGCTTCAAGTACTCAAAGGAGATCACGGGCTGTCACCGGACGGGGTCACAGAGATGGAAGCTTCATTTCTCAGGAGCGAAAGGAAGTCGGCAAGCCTTGCTAGACTCCTGGAGCCCAGGCCGCCTGGCGGGTCTGCACCCGTCCCTGACATGCTCCCAGACCCTTCCCGCCCTGGGAGCAGCACAGAGAGCCCGGCCCGCTCACGGTCCACACCGGCTGCACGAGGAAGCTCAAACACCACGACTACCCCAGGTACGGAGACAGCACACACGTGTCTGCTCTCCTGCTTCCCAAACCAGCAGCTCCCACACGTGAAACGAAACCATCAGCAATGTGAGCTCAGGACTGAGTTCTGACCACCCACACTTTAGAAAGACATACACTCCGACCAAACCAGGAGACAGACTCTTCACGCCAGAGAACACTGACGGTCACCGGAGCGGAGGTTGGGGGCGGTGGGATGGGATGAGGGGTCCCCGTGTCACGGCGAGCACTGGGCACTGTGAAGAAATGCTGAACCCCCACACTGTGCACCTGAAACTCCTCTTACACTGTGTGCTAACGAACTAGAATTCAAACAAAAACTAAAATGAAAAAAAAAAGATTTATATATATTCTACATGTCAGTGTGGCTTAATCAAGGAAGCCACCTTCTTTTAAACATACATCAAAAAACTACATCCTTCGCTTTATTTTAAATCTGTCTTTCACTTCACGAAATATTATTTCAATGGCTACTTTGCCACCCAATTATGCTAATTCTTACCATTTCCTTCCTTAGCTGTAAAAGAGATTAAAAAAAGAATAAAAAATTTCTCTTGGCTTGCCAGTTATTTAGTTATTTTCTATTTGTGATGTTTATTTCTAGAAGTCACACAAGGACCTTTCTCTTATAGAAATGATTATGAAACACATTTGATTGGTACAATTTCACATTTCATTTTCCTACAAATCAGCTCTCTTGTGAAAATGGAAGAATAGTGTATGCATTTTGTAGTAGTTTCTGATACTCAGATCTGTCAGGATTTCAGCGTTAATGTTTGTAGGAACGAGGCTCTGAACAAATCAAGCCCTAGAGTAATTCTGATATTAATACTCTTTGAAAAGACCCACTGAGTGAGTCAGTCATCTACGCTCACTGATTCAAAACAAGATGAAACCATTGCACAGTGTACACAGTCTAATATTACAATTTGCTTCACATGGACTATTTCTGAGCAGCAGCATTTCTGTGGGACCCATCTCTGTGCACGCAACTCTAGAGAATCACATCTGTTACACCTTTATGTCTTCCCGCAGGAGCTGTGAAGCCGAGCGAGAGCTCGGGGATGAAGAGCTGCTCTGTAAACACGCCCGCTCTGGCATCTATGGTGCGCCTGTCATGCACCTACCCACCCACCTATGCGTCTGTGAGTCCGTGAGTCTGTCCACCCACCCAGACGTCTGCCTGGGCATCAGCCCACCTCCCCTGCCTGTCACCCATGCGCTCTGACCGCAGTTCAGCGGCACCTTCTGGGACAGATGATGGAGCTCATGTGAACTAGATGTGATCTCTTCGACTGCACTGCCTCGTCAACACCACAGACTAGAGAATTTGGGGGTGAGAACCCACACACCACAGATGTCAAGGCCAATATATTCACTGTTTTTGTTACTTATACCTCCCTATGTGCTTCAATTTACAGTTTCCTGTTTGTTTTAAGAAGAAAGTAGACCTCAGAAGACGTGCTACAGCAATCATCCTTTGAGATTTAGAAGAAAACAAATACCAGTAGCGAATGGCCAGAAACAACAATACGCACTGGCGTCTCCCCCTTGGCAGGAAGATCTGTGCCACCTCCGAGATGCATACAAGCCTGCAGAGGAAGCACGTCTGTGGCTTAGAGGGAAAGGGGACACCGATCAGGAGGCCGTCAGGGACCCCCGAGAGCACCTGAGCAGTCCAAGGGCAGCAGCCAGGGAGGGGCTGGCCGGCCCACAGGTCTCTACCACACCCAGAGCCTTCTGCTGAGCCAAGGGAGAAAGGAGAAGGCGTAGAGGGGAAGGGCCTGGCAGCACAGCGCATGCGCAGTACAGCACACCTGGACCATGAGGGCGGCCTTTGCTGGGGTTACCGTTACACTGGGGCCTCGTCCTTCGCCTTCTTACATCCGCTGGTTGTACAGTAAAACCTGTCGGTGATACAGAGCTGGATTTAAATGGGCTCAATGACGACTTCTGAAGTTATCTTCGGGGAGAAACCAGCTTTTACGAATCCATAATAGACTTGCTTTGGGGAAATTACTTTTCATTTCGGTGAGCAAACAGAGATCACTAAGTATCAGCAGGAGGCAATCCTACAGACAACTAGTTAGCATCTGTCAGGGATGATGTCATCAGACATACAGATACTAGTGTCAGTGAGATCAAAGTCAACACCAGCAATAAACACTCTCTGCTACAAAACCAGCAGCCTGAACCTGTGTTAACTACCTATCTTATCAATCAACAGATTGATGATCACAGAGTATATATCTGTGTGTGTGCATGTGTGTATTTCAGAATAGAATGAGCAATAAAGATTACATTCTTTCCTGAACATCTTTGTGGAGGGCCTGCTACTGCCTGACACTAAGCAAAGATAATTGAGAAAAAAGAGTATTCAAAACCTACTCAAGGCTGGGAAACAGTGTCCAACCATGGAACTCAGACAAGGGTGGACACAAAGAGCACAGGGCTGCAAGTCAGCCGACAAGGGGAGGGACAGACTGGACCCTCAGCGGGCACAGGGGAGTGAGGGAACCTTGTGCCCTTTAGAGAAGACTACTCCCACCAGAGCACTCACGACGACACGCGTACTGTGGGGGAGACGGTACCTCCTTCCACGGTAACGTCATCATAGAACACCCTGGAGCAGCCCGCTCATGACCGAGCAGAACTCAGGGCCCCAGCTCATGGGCTCGGCGCTCTCTCCACCAGTTATGCTGCTTCTATTTAAAATCATTTGTAGAGACAGGGGGACTTAGTGGGAATGGAACACGTGTAATGTTAATTCTCACTCATTTTTCCTTCTCTGTATTTTCTTCTTAAAATTGCTATGAAGTATCCGTAATTAATAAAGAGGCAAAAAAAAAAAAAAGTAATCAACTTGATGGCTCACTGCAGAAGAATAATGTCATAAAAACCCCTATAAAAGACAGTGATGGTCCTAGAAGTTCCAACCATGCCAGTGAGAGTGATCTTGGGGATTCTTCAACGATTCCCTCTCCCTCTGCTGGGATAAAGGAAACAGCATTTCTGTATCTGGACAAACTAGCACGGGGTCTTGTATTCACTTCGCTAAGTTCTGTACTTGGACATGCTGTGACATAATCTGAAATGATATACTGCATATACTGTATCATTAGAGATCTAATGAATACCTTGACCTCCATCTATGCTGCTATAAAAAAGAGGCTCATTATTATGATTAAATCTAACTGCAGGCTTCGGCTGCCTGGGTTAATAAAGATCAGGACAATCAAGTGGCCGTGGGAGAAGTCTGTGCTGAGCCGAGGGGCAGTGATGACTTCCCTGGGGCCCCCAGCTCTGACCGACACTCGGCATAATCAGCTGAACACCAAAGCTTGCCTGAAACAGACTGAAGAAGTAATAAAGCCTCGTATGCTGAACTGACTCACAGGCCAAGTGCAAGTGCACTGCCTTTGTTAGAGAGGAATGTTTACCCAAACCTCTGGGTGAGCAGATGGGGAACCAGCCAGACCTGTGCTGGGTGCGCAGGTTCACTAGCTTCTGAGCAGCAACATTTCTGAAATATTCTAAACTTCGGAGATTTTTTAACCATAAAACTGAGGTAAAATTTCAAGAAAAAGCTTAAAAATCTTTGGTACATGCTAATTACTCAATAAACATAGATTCCTATTAAATCTGAAGGTGCACTATGAAGAAATAAAGAGGCTGTGCAGGCAATTCTCTAACCCTGGCCTTCGAAAGCCCACAGCCAAGGTCAGCACACTTGGTACTCGGGCCAGAGTAAATATTTTAGCTGTTTAGGATATATGGTCTTTGTTGCAACAATTCACTTAACTGCAGCATAATATGTAAATAAATGACAATATGTAAATAAATGAGAATGGTGGTTCTCCTATAAAACTGCATTTTAGTTTAGGTGGGGGTGAGTGATGTCAGCAAACTGCTGGATTAGGCAGCTCCAAGCTTCTCTTCCTCCAAAGAAACATCAGAAACAAACTCTCAGAAACTATATTGCCAGAAATATGAATAATGGGCAAAGGTTTCGAGTAACAAAGTCGATGTTGAATCAAGAAAAAAGCAACTAGGGGCACCTGGGTGGCTCAGTAGGTTAAAGCCTCTGCCTTCGGCTCAGGTCATGATCTCAGGGTCCTGGGATTGAGCCCCACATCGGGCTCTCTGCTCATCGGGGAGCCTGCTTCCCCTTCTCTCTCTGCCTGCCTACTTGTGCTCTTTCTGTCAAATAAATAAAATCTTAAAGAAAGGAGGAGGGGAGGGAGGAAGGAAGGGAGGAAGGGAGGAAGGGAGGAAGGGAGGAAGGGAGGAAGGGAGGAAGGAAGGAAGGAAGGAAGGAAGGAAGGAAGGAAGGAAGGAAGGAAGAAACAAAGAAAGAAAAAGAAAGAAGCAACTAACCATAGCAGGACATCTGGTGGAACTTCCACCTGCCCCCCCCAATCTGGAGCTGGGCAGTGGCTCTTAAAGGCAGCACCCACCTTCCTGGCGTAGGGCTCTGCTCTGTTTGCAAAGGCAGCACAGCTAGCCCTACTCACAATTACTGTGTGCCCTCCCCCGCCCCCACTGCAGGGGGGACCTGTCCCCGCCCAGTCTAGCTCACAACTCACCCAGGCTGAAAAGTGGCAGGAAGGGCTCCTGAGCAGTGTGGAGTGGGCGGGGTGACAGCTGAGGAAGGTGCAGACTCCCCAGGTCTGCGGAGAGGAGCCAGAGAGACAGGGTGCTACTGTCGCTGTAGTTGTAGTTATCTTGTTTTGGAAACCTGGGTACTCAACAGCACCCTGAACTAGGAGTGATTCCGAAAGCCTCATGCACACCAAGTGCAAGATGCATGTCCAGAAAAGACCTGAGAAGACTTTCCCCTCTCACCTGAGGCTCATCTCCACGCCGGTGGAGGCCCGGCTATGTGTTTGTGTGTTTGCAGAGAGATCAATCCCAGAGCGAAATAGCAGAGGCAGGAAGAGGTGCCTGGTGGTTGTTGTAGCTCCTGGTACTCAATAAAAGCTCAGTAAATACACTAGCTGAACAAAAACTAAGGAACAGAGACTTCACTGAAACATACGACACAAAATATATTCCCTTTGAAAATAGTTGGGAAAGTCACTAGACACAAAGCCTTCAAAAATTTGTAAAAAACAACAAAACCTGGGAAAGGAAAATTTTTTTAAAAATTCTAATTTCCAGAGTAACAACACCATGATATCCATTTCCAGCAACAACAACAAAAAATCGCAAGACATACAAAGAAACAGAAAAGTAAGGTCCATTTACTGGAACAAAAGAGACTGACAGATAACCATCCACAAGAAGCCCAGGCACCAGATTTGCTTGAAACACCTTAAACAATTAGCTTACACGTACTTAAATGGCTAAAGATAAATATGAACCAACAACTACAGGAAATCAGGAAAACAAGGTATAAAGAAAAAGAAATACCAATCGAGATAAAATTACAAAGGAACAAAGAAGTCTAGAGCTGAAGAAAAGTACAAAAACTGACATAAAAAATTCAACCAAAGCATTCACAGAAAAATCAAGCAAGCTGAAGATAGAATCAGAAGATCGGAGTTATGATGACAGGAATTATCCAGTGTCAGGAGCAGAAACAGAAAATAAGCAAAGAAAAGTGAACCTAAGCATTGTCTGCAATGATAAAAGTCTGAAAGCTGTCCTGTGACACTAGGAAAAGTCGAGGATGCTTGGCCGCTCACTGCTGCTAGTCAGTGAGTTCTTGCAGAACAATGAGAATAAGGAAAACAAACAAAAGGCCTTCAAAGTAGAAGGAAGAGGTAAAACTATCTCTCTCGGCAGATGACATGATCCTGATATAGAGGAAAAATATGGAAGTATCCACCAGATTGTGACTAGAACTAAAGAACGAATTCTGCAGAATTGCATGTCACAAGGTGAACGCACAGAAATCAGATGTGTTTCTACACATCAGCAATGAACAATCCAAAATAGAACTTAAGAAAATAATTCCGTTTCACCCAGGACCTAGAAGAACAAGATACCTAGGAATAAATGTAATGAAGACGGTGAAAACTTGTACTCGGGAAGAAAGAAAGCACTGCTGAAGGAAGTCAGAGAACCTTAAAAGAATGAAAAGGCATTCCATGATCACAAATTGGTAAACTTATTGTTGTGAAGATGGCAGTGTCCCCCAAAGTTATCTAACAACTCAACACAACCTCTATCAAAATGCCAACAGTCATTCTGCAGGAATAGAAATGCCAATCCTCAAGGCTTCAGGGAACTGCAAAGGGCTTCAAATAACCCAAACTCTCTGGAAGAAAAAGAACAATGTTGATGGGCATGTGCTTCCCTATTTCAGAACCACTAAAAAGTGACAGTGATAAAACTATGGTGTTGTCATCAGAACAGATGTACTTACCAACTGAATACAACTGAGTCCAGAAATAAACCTAACCATCTCTGTTCAGTTCTTCTCCAACGTTGCTACCAAATCTACTCAATGGAGAAAGAAGAGTTTTCAAGAAATCATTCTGGGACAAGTGGGTTTCTTCATGCAAAAGAATGAACTGGAAAACCTACTTCACACTTCGTTAAAAAAAAAATGACTCGAAATGGATCAATGACCCAAATATTTAAGAGCCAAAACCATGCACTTCTTAGGAGAAAACATGGGTTTTGAACTTTACGAACTGGGAACTGGCAATGGCTTTGTAGGATGATACTTGACAGAGCAGGTGACAAAAGAAAAATTAGATAAATGAGAATTCACCCCAACATAAAACTTTTATTCATCAAAGAACATTATTAAGACAATGAAAGATAACCTACAGATTGAGGGAAAATTCTTGCAAATTATACGTCTGGTAAGGTTCCAAAATTCAAAATATATAATGAACAGCAAAAAAGACAAAGAGTCTAGTTTAAAAGTGGGCAAAAGACTTGCAAAGACATTTCTTCAAAGGAGATACACAAATGCCCAAGAAGCACATTAAAAAATGGTTAACATCTTGTGTGTGTGTGTGTGCACGCACGCACGTGTGTGCATGTGTGTGTGTGTGTGTGTGTGTGTGTTTGGGATTTCTTTTTTTTTTCCCCCAAATATGTTTATTTTATTGTTTTAGTGTTACAAGATTAATTGTTCATGCACCACACCCAGTGCTCCATGCAATGGTTAACATCTGACATCATTAGCAATTAAGGAAATGCAAATCAAAACCCCACTGAGATACCCCATCACAGGGGGAAAAAAAAAAAAAAAAGAAAAGAGAAAGAACACGTGTTGGCTAAGAGGTGAAGGAGCTGGGACACTCTCACCTCTCTGGTGGACGTGTTGGCGCAGCTACTATGGAAACCTGAGCACCATTCCTCAAAAGGCTAAACCCTGAATTACCTGACGCCTGGCAATGCCACTCCTTGGCACAGAACGCAAAGGGGAAACAGAGACACAAGCGGATGGCTGCACTCCAACCTTCACTGTGGCATTATTCAAGAACTTCAAGGGGGAACAAGCCGAGTGTTCTTGACAGATACATGGATCAACAGAATGCGGGGAACCAATGGAAAGAACAAAAAGGAATGGAATTCTGATCCATGCTATACGATAACCCTTGAAAACATTACCCTAAAATATACTGGAGTTTACCAAGGGCTAGAGGGAGATGTCGTTGCTTAACGAGTTTAGAATTTTTGTTTGGGATGACGGAAACATTCTGGAAATAGATGGTTGTAATAGTTAACACATTTTGAATTTAATTATGTCACTGAGTTGTATGTTTAAAAATGTTTGGAATGACATTTTATATATATTTTCCACAATAAAATTTTAAAAACAAACATGTAGGTGCGGTCAGAATTGGGCCATGCGGGGTAATAAGCTGTACCTGGCCTATAGCAGTGTTCTCATATTTCAGTAATTATAGGATTTACTGGAGGGTTTGTTCAGAGACAGACAGCTGCTTCCCCAGAATTTCTGATTCACTTTGCTTTCCAGGGTGGAATGGATGAATTTGCATTTCTAACAAGTTTGCATAAGGTCCTGATAGCTGGTGGTCTGGGGACACCACTCTGAGAACCCTTGGACTGTAATCATACAGAAATCGTCCCTCTGCTCTATCAATATCATTGCTGTTATTTCCTAGAAAGAAACAGGTCAAAATACTGCCATGTAATATCATGCTATCATAATTGGGTACAGTTGGTCAAAAGTAATCATGTTTCATGTCTGTACCCACCGGACAAGAAATAGGGAGGAAGTGACGTAGGGCTTCGGTGTAAGCCCCGGGGACTCATGGCCTGGACTGCTCTCACTTCCTACTTGTGTGGCCTTTCTGCTCTGCACCCTCAGAGTAACTGGGGAAGCTCCGTCACACTAGTTCCCTCACCCGGAGAGCAGCATTCACGGAGGAAACCCCGCAGGAAGCGCTGCGCGGATGCCGTGAATACTGTTTGGTAAGCCGCACAGTGTGTGGCACATGGAAGGCCTGACAGAGGCTTGCAAATCTAAGAGGGAGGGCAGGAAGGGACACTCGGGTCACTTCAAGGGGAAAATGCCCACGTGAGAGAGTCCTGGAATTCCAGAATTCCTAGGATGTTTCCACGAGTACAGTGTATTAGAATAAGTGCGACAGCCCCTCAGCTCTGTGCCTTACAGGGGCGATGATCTACACACCTGGGAAGACTGAAAGGACCGGGAGTCCGACTGATAACGATCAGTCGTATCTGGTTTCCAAGGAGCAGTGACCTCTAAGAGGAACTGCTAAGTGAACAGGCAGCGCCGTGAGCTTATGAATTATTCACATTCTTCTGAATCCAAGTAAAAACCTGTAAGAGGAGTGAAGCAGCTGGTAATAAATGTGTTGATGTCTTTCCTTCTCCTTTATTTTGAGGGAGGGCAGGCTGGATGGATGGGCAAGGGCTGTGTGCGGTGAGTCCCAGCTAAGCTCCGCAGTTGTCTTGATTTCTCCCGGAGAAACAACCTACTTTCCTACCTGGGAAGATGGACCGTCACAGCGATTCTGACAAAGGCAGCTCCAAATCTATGCAAAGGGACTCGTACAACTTGTCCAGTTGCTCTGCACTATTTTGGCAGAGATCCACCTGTGCCAGCGTGCACGTCCTGTGGGGCCCGGTCCCCCTCTGCCACCTATTCCCGCCAGGAGGCTGCCTTCCTGGGAGACACTGGTTGGTGGCAAGTTTAGGGGAGCCGCTGAGGTCGCTGCGGCGAGCCTGGGCCCCTGGGCCCCTCGGCCCCTCGGCCGCCTGCCTCCACCTCCCCTGGGAGCCTGCCGGTGTCCGGGACTGCAGCAGGCGTCCAGGCTCGGCGGCTGGAGCCAGTGCGGGGGCCCCAGGGCCGGGTCCGGCTGCCCAGGAGTGCCTCCCCACACTGGCCCCACTCTCAGAGGTCAGTCTCCGTCCCTCCTTCCCCGTCAGGATGGATACAAGGCGTTCCCTCAGCAATCACTCACTGAGCTACTACTGAATCCTCAGTTTACAGATGGAGTAAAGGAGGACCAGTCCTTACAACTCTTACTGAGGAAGTTCTGCAGGCTTGTGGTGGGGGGACAAGCAGAGGATGAGCGGGCAGATCTGCAGGAGCGGAGATTTCAGCCGTGCCCACCCTGAAATGCACTGTCCTGAGCAGTGCTCCCGAGGCCCTTGCAGGAGGGAGGGGAGGGGGACCCGCAGGAGGGAGGGGAGAGAGTTGTGCAAAGGAGGGAGGGATGCAGGACAACCAGTGAGACCCTGGGGCACTGTCAACCAAGCAGACCAGAAGGCTTTGCTGGGGTGCTGGGTGAGCCTGTGATAAAACAAACCCACACAATAAAAGTGGCCCCCAATTTTCCCTCAGATTCACAAATTCCATTTCTGTTTCCTGTGGATCCCAGGAAACCAGTATGTCTGCCATTTTGCATTTGATATTGCTCTTGAAAAAGTGGCTCAGAGGGGTCGTAGAGTGGACTCTTCCCTTTGCTCACTTGGAAAACCACATGCTCCCTTGGCTTTTTTGGCTAAAATTTCTCCTGCTTCCTTTCTATTTTTGGAATATATTCCCTAGTCTCCATTTCAGATTTCTTATTTGTGGTCTATTTCTTAAGTATCTTTGGAATTCAGATTTAGGCAGAGACCATCCTGCTCCTTGACATTTAAATAAAATTACCAAGAGTTCTCCCTCCATAGGTTGTTTGGAAAATCAAGTAACATTTTTAAATGTCTGCAAATCCTTAGGGTTTTACTTTTTGTTCCAATTCCAAAATGCTACTGAAATTCATTTTCCATTTGATGAGATTTTCTTCTCCTTTCTGCTCTTAGTTCACATATACAAGTTCCTTCTCATTACTTTTTCTTTTTTTAAAAGAAGGAATTTACATTGAACAGCCGTGTTCCTGAACTTAGAGGAAAAGCTCTGTTTTCCCCACTGAGAATAATATCTGCTGTGCACTTTTCAAAGATGGCTTTTATGATATTGAGGTATGCACCTTCTATCCCTACACTGTGAAGGGTTTTAAACAAGAAAGGATGCTGTACTTTGTCAGCTTTTTCTTGCATCTATTGGGGGTATCATATGATTCTTGTTCTTTCTTTTATTAATGTAATGAATCACAGTGATTGATTTGCAGATGTTGAACCAACCTTCCAGCCCAGGAATAAAACCCACTTGGTCGTGGTGAATAATCCTTTTAACATACTCTTGGGTCCTATTGGCTAATATTTGGGTGAGAATTTTTACATCCGTGTTCATCAATGATATTGGTCTATAATTCTCCTTTTAGACAGGGTCTTTGCCTGGTTTTGGGATCAAGGTAATGCTGTCCTCACAGATAGAGTTTGCAAGTTTTCCATCCATTTCAATGTTTTGCAACAGTTTCAGGAGAATAGGTATTAATTCTTCTTTAAATGTTTGGTAGAATTCCCCTGGGAAGCCGTCTGGCCCTGGGCTCCTGTTTGTTGGGAGATTTTTGATACTATTTCAATTTCCTTGCTGGTGATGGGTCTGTTCAGGTTTTTTATTTCTTCCTTGTTCAACTTTGGTGCTTTAGATGTTTCTGGAAATGCATACATTTCTTCTAGATTACCTAATTTGTTGGCATATAATAGCTCATAAGTATTTTTATAATTGTTTGTATTTCCTTGATATTGGTTGTGATCTCTCCTCTTTCAATCCTAATTTTATTTGGGTCCTTTCTCTCTCTCTCTCTCTCTCTCTCTGGTCCTTTCTCTCTCTCTCTCTCTCTCTCTCTCTCTCTCCCTCTCTCTCTCTCTCTCTCTCTCTCTCTTTGATAAGTTGGCCAGGGGTTTATCAATCTTGTTAATTCTTTTAAAGAACCAGACCCTTAAAAAAAATTAAATTAAATTAAATTAAAAAAAAAAAAAAAAAGAAGAACCAGCCCCTACTTCCATTGATCTATTCTACCGTTCTTTTACTTTCTATTTCATTTATTTCTGCTCTGATCTTTATTATTTCTCTTATCCTGTTGGGTTTAGGCTTTATTTGCTGTTCTTTCCCCAGCTCCTTCAGTTGTAGGGTTAGGTTTTATGTTTGAGACCTTTCTTGTTTCTTGAGAAAGTCTTGTATTGCTATAACTTTCCTCTCAGGACAACCTTTCCTGCATCCCAAAGATTTTGAATAGTTGTGATTTCTTTCACTTGTTTCCATGAATTTTTTATATTGTTCTTTAATTTCCTGGTTGACCCATCCGTTCTTTAGGAAGATGATCTTTAGTCTCAATATATTTGAGTTCTTTCCAAATTCCCTTTTGTGACTGAGTTCAAGTTTCAAAGCACTGTGGTCTGAAAATATGCAGGGAATGATCCCAATCTTTTGGTACTGGCTGAGACATCATTTGTGACACAGTATGTGATCTACTCCAGAGAATATTCCATGTGTACTCAAGAAGAATGTGAATTCTGTTGCTTTAGGACAGAATGCTCTGAATATATCTGTGAAGTCCATCTGGTCCAGTGTGTCCTTTAAACCCCTTATTTCCTTGTCAATCTTTTGCTTACCTGATCTGTCCATTTCAGTGAGCAGGGTGTTAAAGTCCCGTACACTTATTATATTATTGTCTATGTGTTTGATGTTGTTATTAATTGGCTTATATAGGGGCGCCTGGGTGGCTCAGTCGTTAAGCGTCTGCCTTCGGCTCAGGTCATGATCCCAGGGTCCTGGGATCGAGCCCCGTATCGGGCTCCCTGCTCGGCAGGAAGCCTGCTTCTCCCGCTACCATCCCCTCTGCTTGTGTTCCCTCTCTCGCTGTGTTTCTCTCTGTCAAATAAAAAAAATCTTTAAAAAAAAAATTAATTGGCTTATATAATTGGCTGTTCCCATGTTAGGGGCATAAATATTTACAATTGTTAAATCTTCTTGTTGGATAGACCCTTTAAGTGTGATATAGTGTCCTTCCTCATCTCTTATTACAGTGTGTCCTGTAAAATCTAATAGGTCTGATATAAGAATTGCTACCCCACCTTTCTTTTGATATCTATTAGCATGGCAAATGGTTTTCCACCCCCTCACTTTAAATCTGTAGGTGTCTTTGGGTCTAAAATCAGTTTCTTGTAGACAGCATATCGATCTTTTTTTTTTTTTTTTTTTAATCCATTCTGATACCTTGTGTCTTTTGATTGGGGCATTTAGCCTATTTACATTTAGGGTAACCACTCACAGATATGAATTTAGTGCCATTGTACTGCCTGTAAGTTGACTGTTACTGTATGGCGTCTCTGCTCCTTTCTGGTCTATGTTTCCTTTAGGGCTTTGCTTAGAGCACTCTTTTCAATATTACTTGTAGGGCTCGACTGGTGACAGCAAATTCTTTTAGTTTCTGTTTGTCCTGGAAAGTTTAATCTCTCCTATCTTCAATGACAACCTACATGGATATACTATTTTTGGCTGCATATTTTTCTTGTTTAGTGCTCTGAATATATCATGTCAGTCCTTTCTGGCCTCCCAGGTCTCTGTGGATAGGTCTGCTATCAATCTAATATTTCTACCATTGTAGGTTACAGACCTCTTGCGCTGAGGGACTTTCAAGACTTTTTCTTTGTCTTTGAGATTTGTAAGTTTTATTATTAGATATTGGGGTATTGACCTATTTTTCTGATTTTGAGGGGGTTTCCCTGTGCCTTCTGGATTTTGATGCCTGTTTCATAGCCTCAGGATTCAGACAACAAAAAGATATAATAGGCATCCAAATTGGCAAAGAAGTCATCAAACTCTCACTCTTTGCAGATGATATGATACTTTATGTGGAAAACCCAAAAGACTCCACCCCAAAACTTCTAGAACTCATACATACAAGAATTCATTAAAGTGGCAAGATAAAAAGTCAGTGCACAGAAATCAATTGTATTTCTATACACCAAGACAGAAGAAAGAGAAATTAAGGAGTCGATCCCATTTACAATTGCACCCAAAACCATAAGATACCTTGGAATAAATCTAATCAAAGAGGCAAAGAATCCATACTCAGAAAACTACAGAATACTCATGAAAGAAATTGAGGAAGACATAAATAAGTGGAAAAATGTTCCATGCTCATAGATTGGAAGAACAAATATTGTGAAAATGTCTATGCTACCTAGAGCAATCCACACATCTCATGAAATCCCTATCAAAATACTATCAACATTTTCTTCACGGAGTTGGAACAATTAATTCTAAAATTTATATGGAACCAGAAAAGACTGTAAATAGCCAGAGGAATGTTGAAAAAGAAAACCAAAGTCCGTGTCATCACAATTCCTGACTTCAAGCTCTATTACAAAACTGTAATCATCAAGACAGTGTGGTACTGGCACAAAAACAGACACATACATCAATGGAACAGAATAAAGAGCCCAGAAATGGACCCCCAACTCTATGGTCAACTAATCTTCAGCGAAGCAAGAAGGAATGTCCAATGAAAAAAGACAGTCTCTTCAACAAATGGTGTTGGGAAAACTGGACAGCCACATGCAAAAGAATGAAACTGGACCATTTACTTATACCACACACAAAAATAGACTCAAAACGGATCAATGACTTCAATGTAAGACAGGAATCTGTCAAAAACCTTGAGAGGAACACGGGCAGCAACCTCTTCGACCTCAGTTGCAGTAATGGCGATGTTTCTTCCTAGAAACACCGCCAAAGGCAAGGGAAACAAAGGCAAAAATGAACTATTGGGACTTCATCAAGATCAAAAGCTTTTGCACAGCAAAGGTAACAGTCAACAAAACCAAAAGACAACTGACAGAATGGGAAAAGATATTTGCAAATGACATAACAGATAAAGGGCTAGTATCCAAAATCTATAAAGAACTTCTCAAACTCAACACCCAAAGAACAAATAATCCAATCAAGAAATGGGCAGAAG
>JAQQSY010000943.1:0-14736 GCA_028646535.1 Procyon lotor | reverse complement strand
GAAGGCAGACGCTTAACGACTGAGCCACCCAGGCGCCCCTTGAATATTCTTTTAAATTATAATTTTTAATGGCTAAATAGTACTCCAGTTGTTGTCTTGCACCATAATTTCTTTAACCAGTTTCCTGTTAACCAGGAAACCAATTTCCTTCCTGCATTGCTGATTGGATTTCTGCAAAATTTTCACCCCAACAGGACAAGAGGAGAGAAGACTTAAATCAAGACTTCTAGCTTTGGGGCGCCTGGGAGGCTGTTTTAGGATATATTTCTATTGGGAAAATCTTGAGATCTCTATTATTTCTTAAAACCACATGTGTACCTGGGGCACCTGGGTTGCTTAGTCTGTTAAGCATCTGACTCTGTTTCCGCTCAGGTCATGATCTCAGATCATGAGATAAGGCCCAGTGTGTGTGTGTGTCGGGGGGGCGTCCATTGTGATCAGAGTGGAATCTGCTTGAGATTCTACCTCCATCTCTCTCCCTGCTCGTTCTCCCTCTCCCTCTCTCTAAAAACAAAAAAACAAAACCCAAAAACCTTGCCTGTGTATCTAATGTCTCAAAAATTTTACTTAAAAAATAAAGTACATCTTCTTTTGGCCAGTTATCACAAGTCTGAAAAGTTGTCCCAGGGATATAATCCAAAAAAAAAATCTTAAATGCACCAGATGTTCACTACAGCGTTATTTACAACAGCAGGGGGGAAAAAACAATCTAAGTGTCCAAATAGGAAAATAGGTAAATCTTGACATGGACCCAAGAATTAGCATTTGATGCAGCAACAGAGAGATATTATTTCAAAAGGGAGGATTCAAAATTGTGGTACAATATGACTGCTCTACAAGGGGATTGCAATATGTTACAAAAGTTTTGATAGTAGTATTCTACAAACAATTGTAGCATAAGTGTTTTCCTCTCAAACTTTCCACAATGTTACGTGGTTTTTACATGGTTTGGGGGTAAGGAGAATAAAAGCATTTTGTATGCTAAATTACAAATGCCATAGTCACCATAAAAGTTCTTTAAATTCGTCCCTCCCAATCGAGCAAACTTCGTTTTTAGAGTTCCAGGCTTGGAACATGAGTGCACGCAAGGGTCCGCAGTCAGAAGTCCAGGGAGTGTGCCCTAGCGCTGCGCCCACAGCCCCACCCCAGAATCCCACCAACATTCCAAGGAAGGGATCCCCCAAGCGAGGGCGAGGCCGCAGCCCAGGGTACAGTGACCACTCCAAGGTCATCGTCGAGCCCACAGCCGCGGCTCGGCCCGGTCCAGGGCTTCCCAACTCTGAGTTCGGGTCTCGCTCTCGGCCCCGCGCCCCTAGAACCCTCCCGAGCCGCGACCCCACTGCTCCCAGAGGCTCCGCCACGACGAATCCCCATACTGGGTCGTAGCAGCCGCCACGGCCCCCAGACTCGGAGCTGGGTGCCCCCGCCCCCTTGGCCGGGACCAAGACCCCCGGGCGCTGCACCGCAGCGTAACCTAGACGCTACCCCTCTTCCTTTTTCGCCCTCTCAACCCAGCTTTTCCCGACTCCGGGAAGAACCGGGAAGAGAAGGCGGAGGGGAGCGAGGCGCCGCCGGATAAATACTGTGGCCCGGCCCCGCCCACCGACCTCACTTCCGCCCCGCGGCAAGATGGCGGCGCCCGGGCCCTGCCACGCAGACTTCCGCCAGGCGAGGAGATCCAGGGCAGTCGGTTGGCCCCGTCGGAGGTGAAGTCGGGACGCGCGTGGTGTGGAGCCACAGCCCGGGTACGCTGGGGTGCGTCTCTGCCTCGTGCCTGGCCGGGGGCCTGGGCAGAGAGCGAGCCAAGTGCTCTCACTGAGTGGTCCGGGGAGTCTTGCCACGTGGAAAGGGAGGGACGCACCGACTGGGGGGGCGGGAGGCCACGTGGGTGGGGTTCCGCCCAGGGTCCGTGTGTCCGCCCCCTCGAGTGACTTTGTTGCCCCTTTCCTGCCTTTCTCCCAGGCAAAATGTCGGAAGGAAACGCCGCGGGCGAGCCGAGTGCTCCGGGAGGTCCCCGCCCCCTTCTCTCTGGAGGACGGGGGCTTATCGGGCGAAGGCCCGCGCCTCCACTCACTCCAGGTCGCCTTCCCTCCATCCGCTCCAGGGACCTCACCCTTGGAGGAGTCAAGAAGGTACTCCGATGGCACTTTTCTAAAGAAACCCTACTACCTTGAATTCCAGGACCCTGGGGTTCACCTAGGGCCTACCTTGTGCCACGCTTGGTATTGGGCCTAACGAAACTCGCCCCGGAATTCTACTGACAGATTCTAGGGAGTTTGCCTATCTTCAGGTCTAAATATTGGGTACAAGATGTTGACCTGGTTCTCAGAGATGCCTGAAGGGCAGAGAATCCTAATTACTTTCCAAGCAACTTGAGCAGTGCTTATTTACCTTTTTTTTTTTTTTTAACGTGTTTTGGACACCTGTTAGAAACCCATGAAAGCCAGCAGGCATAAACTTTGCCTGCAATTTTAGAAAGTTCTGTATTCACCATGGATTAAAGTTATAGACTGATCTAGACTATAATGAATCCTAGGCAGGACATTGAGGCTCTTTGTCCTTTTCTGTTGTGCTTATGACTGTAGATGTAAGGATAGCCCTGAAATTTACGAGTTGGCTGTAACAGAAGCATAAAGCAGCCAGTTTTCAAAGAATTATTTGCCTTGGGAAATGCTGGTGGCTGTATCGTGGTGTCATCTGTTTGTGAGTGCTGGCCACCTGACTTCCTACTTGAGCCTTGATGCCCGAGCTCTTTCCTATGATACTCTATGGTTTCTATAGCAATTTGAAGATGGGAAGTGAGATTAGACAAGTAAATTTTCAAAGTCCTGAGGGCTCTCCTTTCAGAGGGCAGAGCTGAGGCTGCTAGCTTAAATAGGTTTTGGTGTACTGTTCTGTGTGTAAGTTCACTGCTATCTGGACAGATGTTTGTCCCTTTTAAGTACATATCTGTCTCTTTAAATCATTGACAACAGTAGGGAATGGAGAATGGTGGTCTTGGTCCTACAAGATGCCCTTTGAGAATTTTCATTTTTCTCTGTACTGTGGAATCAGAGCTTACCAAATCAGTGACTCCCGTATTTTATTTTCAGAAAACCTTCACCCCAAATATCATCAGTCGGAAAATCAAGGAAGAGTAAGTAGCTGGGCCTTCTAGAAACTTTCCCCTTATTGCTCTGAATTTGGGTCTTTGGGGAAATAACTAGGTATGTGGCTCAGAAATCTAAATTTGTGTATTGATTTTTTTCAGTAGCGATTTTTGGACCCTGGCTCCCAAGTGATTCTAATGTGCAAATTAAAAAAAAATCTCCTGGAAGTCCGTCTCTAGAAATAGTGATTTAACTTTTTTGTAATGAAACGGAATGATTATCTTTTACAGCTGGAGTTGAGAGCTGCTAGTTTAGACAAAAATGTGTCAGGTTTTCACTTACGTTCTTTTGTATTACAAACTTCTTTCAGGCAATACTAAAAAGTCTACATTTTGGAGCAGTCTCTATGATTCAATTTTTGAGTTGTAGTTCTTATATATACCCTGAAGCAAGAAGGTAAAGTAAAGCAAACTGAAGGGACGCTGCCCCATCAAGGAAATAGAAAAGATGCCAGACTTAGGATTGGCTTCTGCTTCTTCTGATACAGTTATTGTCTCATTAACTCTCCACTCGGGTGGAGTAGAGTGGGTTGGGAGAGTAAGACCAGTTCTCTGAGGCAGAGTGAGTGAACGGTTTCCCTTACTCCATTTTCTTTTCCAGACCCAAAGAAGAAGTAACCATCAAGAAGGAGAAGCGTGACAGGGATAGAGACCGACAGCGAGAAGGGCATGGACGGGGCCGGGGCCGCCCAGAAGTGATCCAGTCCCACTCCATCTTTGAGCAGGGTCCAGCTGAAATGATGAAGAAAAAGGGTACAAACCTGGGGTTCTGGGAGGAAGGAATCAGTGGATTTCAGTCCAGACTGCCCAAGAGAAGGGCCAGGGCAGTACAATTCCCCTGCTCCCAGTGTAGTTTTTCCTTGCCTTGTCCTTTCTGTACCTCTGGTGAACTGAGTGATTTCCCACAGGGAACTGGGATAAGACAGTGGATGTGTCAGACATGGGACCTTCTCATATCATCAACATCAAAAAAGAAAAGAGGGAGACAGACGAAGAAACGAAACAGATTCTGCGCATGCTGGAGAAGGATGATGTAGGTACCCCTAGGCCAGGAGGAATGGGCCTCTAGGGAGCTGGGCTTGGGGGAAGAAGAGCTCTCTGATATCCTGGAAGCCTGTGAACAGCAGGAATCTTCCGTTAGAAAAGGCTGAGGTGGGCTGCAGGTATGTGTGCATGCCAGCCAGACCTTGTGACCCCCTGACTCTTCCCTGGTAGTTCATCGATGACCCTGGGCTGAGGAATGACACTCGAAACATGCCTGTGCAGCTGCCGCTGGCTCACTCAGGGTGGCTTTTTAAGGAAGAGAATGAAGAGCCAGATGTTAAACCCTGGCTGGCTGGCCCCAAGGAAGAGGACATGGAGGTGGATGTACCTGTTGTGAAAGGTACTCTGTGTCCATTAATGTCTCCTCTCCTTCCCTGTGGCTGCCCCCCAGGACTCCTCCCCAGGAACGAGCCTCTCAGACTCATAAGCAGGTCCTCCCCCATTCCGGCTGTAATATACATGACCTGAACAGGGACACCGAATTCTCACTCCCAGAAGGTTCACGCTGACATGGATCTGTGGGCCTAGCCTCAGATGCTCCTTTTTAGATAAGTCACACAACTCCTGGATCCTTCTTCATAACCAGCGATTCCCTTCTACTTTGTGGCTGAGTGGCAGTGAAGCAGAGGGGGATGAAGGGCTGGGTACAACGAGATGGCCACTTCATCGCCCTTCCATTTGTGTTACCTTGGGCAGTGAAAGAGGAGCCCCGAGATGAGGAGGAAGAGGCCAAGATGAAGGTTCCTCCCAGGACGGCCAGAAAGACCCCAGGCCTCCCAAAGGACGTATCTGTGGCAGAGCTGCTCAGGGAGCTGAGCCTCACCCAGGAAGAGGAGCTGCTGTTCCTTCAGCTGCCAGACACACTCCCTGGCCAGCCGCCTACTCAGGACATCAAGCCTATCAAGACAGAGGTGCAGAGCGAGGATGGCCAGATGGTGGTTATAAAGCAGGAGAAAGACCGGGTATGCTTGGGAATGAGTTCTGTGAAAATGCTGGGGGGACCAGAAGGGGAAACAGTGATCTGCTGGGGAGGCAGAGGTGTGCCACCCAAGCTGAAATGTCAGAATAAAACACATTTGTTCTCTGCCCACAAGGGACTTGGGGCTTTGTACTTCAACCCCTATTACACGTGTTTACTTTTTACAATGAAATATTTTGAACAGACACGAATGAGAGAATATAAGTTCTCATGTACCATCACTCTGCTGCAAAGTTACCGGTATTTTGTCCATTTATTCATTTGTTTGCTTTGGGTTTTGTCGTTCAGCCAGTGGCAGGGAGCCCTGGGAAGAGGCCCTCTGGAGGAGCTCATTCTTACCTCTGCTGCTGATGCCTTCCTTTGGAAAAGGCGTCATTCATGGAAGATGGAGGAAGCAGCTCCTTAGCCATTTTCCATCTTCTGACTCTCTCCGCAGGAAGCCAGGCTGGCAGAGAATGCGTGTACCCTGGCTGACCTGACGGAGGGTCAGGTTGGCAAGCTGCTCATCCGCAAGTCAGGAAAGGTACAACTGCTCCTGGGCAAGGTGACGCTAGATGTAACAATGGGAACTGCCTGCTCCTTTCTGCAGGTGAGAGCCTATAGGGTCACAGTAGGGACTCCTTAAGAGATACCGAGTGTTGAGGAGTCTGCGCTAAGGGAGAAGCGTTCTCGGGGTCATCCCATGAAAATCAGGACTGAGTAACGGGCTTTGTGGCTTCGGTTCTCATCACTGTCTCTGTTGATTGGCAGGAGCTGGTGTCCGTGGGCCTTGGAGACAGTCGGACCGGTGAGATGACGGTCCTGGGACACATAAAGCACAAACTTGTATGTTCCCCCGACTTTGAGTCCCTCTTGGATCACAAACACCGGTAAAATGAGCAGATGGAGGATGATGGTGACTGTGCCCACGGCTGCTGCCTGCTCCAGACGTTTTGTTCTCAAATCTGTGCGACCCAGAAGGGGCCTGTTTAGCCCACCCACTCCAGCCTTTGGCAGCCATTGTCCCAGTTTCCCCCACATGGCCCACGTGGCTCCCGCCCACAGCAGCTGTGAATGGCACAGTGGCCTTCCCACAGCATGGATCCTGCACATCCTTGCTGCTGGGGAACTTGTCCCTTCTATTTATTTTTATATTTATGTCTTATCTCTTCAAGTGACTGTACCCTCCCCAGGTAGAGAGGGGAGGGTCTGCGGGAAAGTCCAGGCTCCTTCTCTTGCTGACTGTCTTGTTCTCAGGGTAGGAAGCTTAAGGACTGTTGCTGCTTTTGCTCCCTTCTCCTTCCCAAGAAGCAGTGTTGGAGAGAGAGCAGGGAATTTTTCAGTCTGGGACTCAGTGCTCAATCCCAGCTCCATCAGTTACTAGTTGTGTGACCTTGGACAAACTACCTAACCATTCTGAGCCTCATATTCCTCATGGGACAAAAATGAGGATAATACCTACCTCACAGGGTTGGTGTGAGGATGAAATGGAATGTCGTAAATGAAAACTCCTTGCACAAGGCCAGATAAACATAGTGGGCACTCAATAAATGTTAGTTTCCCTTCCCTTTGCCTGAGTCTGTTTTCAAACAAAATGGAGATTCCAGGAGTCTCTCAGAAGACGTGGCTAGAGCCTCTGTCCCTCTGCCTCTGCACGTGCCTCCCCCTGGGCCGGCGGCTCTGAGGGGACAGGTTCAGGTCTCTCTCTGCCCGTTTTCTCCTGAGCGCTCTTAGCCAAGTGCTGCCTGTTCGGTGCGGCAAGATGCCAGCTGGAGGTTCTACCAGCGGTGAAGTCAGAGACTCCTCCCAGCACCCCACCCTTTGGGTGACATGGGGGGGGGGTCCCTGGACTCATCCCCTACCCCAGCCCTGCAGTGACTAGCAGTACTCTTGACTTCTATTTAAATATTTCCCGACAATCCTGTGAGCGTTCAGAATTAGAAGCACACTCAAATGCTGCTGAAAAACCACCTTGGGAAGATGGCAGTTAAGGATTTATTGCGTAGTGGCTTCTGTAACACTTGGCAGATGACCTCCCGCTTCAAAAGCTTTGAATTTGAGAGGTACCCCTCTATCTCCTGTCCTCCCGTCACCGGGTCTGCTTCCCATTCCCTGCTGGCCTTTTAGTTCACGGGTCTGTGACCTTGTTCCTTTTACCAAATTGTCATGCTCTTGATCCTTCCCGTGTGTCGTTCCTGGAGGAGCAGCTTCTCTTCCTTCATCTCCTGTCCACAGGGCTGGGTTTTTTCCCTGGTTCGGAGGCAGGAGACATCTTAGGGGTTAGAGAAGACTGCCTGCAGCGGTGTCATCATTAGACATGTGACCGATGTCACAGCTCCCTTTGCTGTGAGCTAAGCCAACCACGCCTGGAAGAGCGGTGGACCACACAGGCTCAGGAAGAGCGCCTCCTCCTGACTCGGGGGTGGCCCCACAGGTTTGGGATGGATATGCCTTCTTTTAGTGTCAGCTTTCTGTCCCATGGAGTCTGGTTTTTGTTCATGATGACTGGGGTTTCCTATGCCGAGCCCCTCAAACTTCCTAGGCAGCAGCTGTGAGGGGGGATTGAACGTTGCCCCTCCTGTAGCTAAGAACTCCCGTGAGCTCCATCCGTAGGGTTGTTCTGGTCTCTTGTAAGGGAGGGAAGGCTTCTGTAGAGACATGAACCGTGGAAATTCTACTTGGTCAAAGGCTGAGCTTTGTTCTCTGGGCTCTAGTTCTTGCTTCTTTTAGAGAGCTGCTGTTCTGCCACTGGGCCTGTATTACAGTCCTCTGCTTCTCTTCTATTTCTTCAGTTCAGAAACACTCTTCTGTTTTCCTGGGCTACCTCAAAGGCCCTGCCTCGTTAGCTCTTTGATATTTGGCCGTCTTCAGCTCTCCCAAGAAAGCTTGAGGAAGAGCATGTGCCACTTTCCCATTCTCCATTTCAGGTATCTTGGGGATTGACTATTAGGACCCTGCGTCAGAGTCCCCATGACCTGTCTCTGTATCCCCGATACACAGACTGGATGTCATCAGTGAAAGTGTGGAAAAAAGATGAAACAATTCTGCTTTCTTGACCATGCCTCTGAAGCACACATTCCTACCAACAAATAAACGTAAATAACGGGAGGAAAAAGCCTAAAGTCCAAATTCATATGTGTGAGTGCAAATGTATGCAAATTTATTACTACCTGCATCTGTGTGTAGGGATTTGTTATGATTCTGAAAGAGAGAACTATAGAGTTGTTCGTTTTTTAACTGTGTGAGTAGAGTGACACTATGGGCTCTAAAGTCAGGCTTGGGTTTGAATCCAACTCCGCCAGTAACTTTGGGGAAAATTACTTACCCTCCCTAAGCTTGGTTTTATTTGTTTTCTGTAAAAAGGAGGTAATAGTAGCCTTTTAATAGGGTTGTTTTTAGATTAGAGTGAACACAAAGCATTCATTTGGCGCTAGACGGGAAAGTTTCTCTGTAGAGTGTGAGCAGCACAAGTGTAACAGGAAGCTGGGCTGACTGTGGTGTAAGCAGTCAGGATGTGAAGGGGGTCCCTGGACTCATGTTATCGCCCGTAACGAGAAGTCTAGAGATAAATGGCCCCCGAGTTGGGTGGCAGCCAAAAGGTCATCAAAATTTTCTTAGATCCATTTGTTCCGCTAGCCTCCGTGTTGCAAAGTGGCTGCCACAGCTCAGCCTCATTTCTTCAAATAAGCGTCCAAAGCCACAGCAGGAAGCAAAGTGGACAGCAGTAAAGGAACTTTCTCCGCATTGTGCTCTTGGGAATATCCTTCAGAAGCCCAAAGAGGCTTGGCCCCTGTGTGTCTTTGACAGAGCTAGGTCACATTCCCACCCTTGGATGCGGTGCTGCCAAGGAGATGGATGGAGCAGTTTGTCCCAGGGCCTTGGGCAGCCTGTTACCTGAGACAGTTTTGTTCGTAGCGATGACAAAGAGTCGAGATACATCTAGGTAGAGTTTTTTAAATGTCCAATTGCCTTTTCTTATAAATACACCGGTTTTAACGTTTTAGTACATAGTCATTTTCAGACTCTAAAATAATGGTAAAAATATGTTGTCTCATCTTGTGCTTTATCTTAAAAACACATTCTTTTGTTAATGAGCATCTTGTACTTTAGATCTGTCTGAGCCGGCTGAACGAATTAAAGACGGGGTCTTTTAATCCTAGACCTACCTCCGTGGTCCAATTAAATTGACCACTTAACACTTGGCTCTTTAAAGGGAAAGAGGCTTATTTCTTAAGTATTATGTGAAAAATGACATCCACTGCCTGTTGGTCCTGTGCTTCCACCCCCATCCTAGTGCAGGACCTTCACAGTTGCGGCATTTCCCCTCTTCAGATGGCTTTAGCTAGTGACAGATGTGGTATTTACAGCTCCTCTTGGATATGGTTCAGCTGCCAAAGTTCTACCAATAGAGGGTAGGGACTAGAGTGTGGTTGGGTCTCAGGGGTATCCTCTGAAAAAAATGGGAGAGAGAATGCCAACTCTAGTAACTCCCTGTGTGGCCAACTCTGACTCAGCTCTTCTGAAGCATTTCTTTTGTTCCCTTGTATTGGAGCTGTCACTGAGGCAACTCCCCAAGGACTGAGGTAGGGGCTGGGCTTTCTTCTATTTGGCTCATTTACATCTAAGACCCAGTCAGTCAGAAAAAAAATGCAGTCTTGATCATCATTGGTCCGACAACTCTACCTCGTGTATGTTTCAGGGTTCCGTGGAAAAGCAAAAGCCATTCCAGTTATTCTAAGCAAAGCGTTTAATACAGGAAAATAAGTGTTAATGGACTCATCGGAAAGCTGGAGGAGTGAGTAATAGGTTGAGCCTCCAGGAATCAACACCAGAGAACTCTCACCAGGGGTGCTACAACCTCTGCAATGACCTCTCTGGTTGGGAGGGTGGAGAATCGGGCCGTGGAGCTGCTAAGTTACAGAACACTGCAGCATAGCTGCAGTCCAGTGATCACCAAATCCCCACAGTCCCAGCCGCCTCTGGAGAACCACAGAGCTGAAGACTGGACCGTGGGACACCTGGGAAAAAGCCCACAGGGTGCCTCCTGAGGGCTAGGCACATTGCAGCCTAGTGACACAGTGACAAAGAAGGAAGATGTCTGTCCTGACTGAACTTTGATTTTAGTGAGGGGGCAGACAAGAACATAAAGAAGTAAGTTGCATGGCGTTTAGAAGGTGACAAGTGCTTGGGAGTTTTCTTTAAAGGGTCGAGGGAATCTACAGGTGGTAGCTCAGCATGTCACAGTTGAGGAAGTGTCACTGGAGAAATTGAACTGGCAGGATCGGTAGGGGATGAGGGCAGCCAGAATCAGGAGCAGCAAAGGAGGCTGGCAGGAGCTGGAACCAGGGTGGAGACCGGCAATACAGGGAAGGGAGTGTGGGGTGGCTGGTCCAGGTCAGCCAGGACTTCAAGCCACCGAGCGGAGTTGGGCTGTCTTCTGAGTGAAATGGTTCGCTGTCACAAGTGTTCTCTGGGTTTTAGAAGGCTTTCTTGAGCTGCCGGGTGGAGGTAAAGGTAGAAGCAGAGATACCGGTCTGAAGGCTGCTCTAGTCATCCGGATGGTCGTGCTAGAGACCAGGGTGGCAAGAGGGGAGGTCCTGGGAAGTGCATGGATTCTGGGTAGTTCTTTCAAAAGTGGAGCCAGCATGGTCTGCTGATATTGAGTTGGGGTGTGAGGGAAAGAGGAATCAGACTCCACAGCTTTGGCAGCAGAAAACAGCTGAAGTGGTAGGAAGATGGCCTGCCTTCCACCTTTCAGATCTCAATTGGTGGAACCTGATTCACATCCAGGACCCTGGCACAAGAGATTTGGGACATGGTGGATTCCCATTGATTGATTGATTGATTGATTGGTGGTATTCCCTTCCTAACCCCAGTAATCCGGTGGCACTCGTGTGCCCATAAGCTGTCTTCCTCACAGTCAGCTTAAGGATCCAAAATTTTGATAAAAGCTTTCTGTGACTATGTCATGCTACCAATCCAAAGTTAAAGTTCTCTCTGATTCAATCCTTCAAAACAGTAGATTCCAAATGAAAACATAGTTGGTATGTATAACTAGCCATACTCAATGTGGCTCTTAAACCTTTTCCTAGGGAAAGATAATCATAGGAATTCCTTGGGAAATGTCTCGATTATTTTCTTAGGATTCTTTATTAAAAATGGCCTTGCCAAGTGTGTTCTATGACATTTTCGAGGCTTTGATAGATAGTGCCCTCCAGAATGCTCATACCTATTCACACGCGCATCAACAGTGTGTGAGAGTTGCTTGTGCATTTGTAAAGTTAAATGTATCATAAAGATTCTTTTAAATTATATAAATGTAAAAAGATGCTGAGTAGCAGATCTGACCTGTACTCAAGTGGACAGATAACTAATGTTCCCTCTCTTCCCTCCAACAAACATCAGAGAGGGTTGATGGTGGGAAGAACGCGCTGCTCCCTCACTTGGGTTATGTGCCTCCCAAAAGTCAGTTATGTTTTCCCCAGCTCACTTCTGCCAGTTGTGTTTACTGGTGTAAATGTGGGATTCAGTTAAATGTTGCAAAAACTAATAAAATGTGAGGACTAAGAGGAAGTATTTCTGATGAAAAGAAGGTAAATATATAATGAAATACCAAATAAACTGATGAACAGTAAGTGCTAAAATGAAGTTCTAAACCAAAGCAAATGCTGTGGAAAGAATAAAAGTGAGTCAATAAAAAATACTGTTGAATTAAGTGTGGGCAAGGAAGACGTAAAGATGGGGGTAATTGTAAACATCCAGGGTACTGCATTCACAAGGCTTCACAAGTTTCCTAAGGCTTTGCCTTTGCATTCTGCTTTTGGAGAAATCAAAACTGGTGATCTTAGCAGTGCATTATGGGTATGTGTAGTTTCTGTGGAATGCTCATTAGTGGAACCCTACTCAAAGAAAAGGACTCGTCCGTACACCAAAAGACCAGTGGGTGAATGCCCATTAATAAGTGTCAAGTTGAAATATTTAAAGTAGCTATGTTTCTTTCATTAAAAATATTCCCCCAAATATCAGTTAACATTAGACTCAGCTATGAGAAATGAAGCCATCCAAAAACAGTGGTTTAAACAAATAGAATTTTGTTTCTCTCTTGTAAAACTCTAAAGATGCACAGCCTGAGCTGGTATGGCAGCTCTGTGCCACAAAGAGTTGTGGGCCTCGGGTTCCTCCCAACTTATCTCCCTATGGTGTCCAGGGCATGGACCTCATCCTCATGTTCTAAGTGCAAGACCAGAGCTCTAGGCATTGCATCCCCACCCCAGGCAGCCAGGTAAATGAAAGGTTCACAGCCCTCCCCCTTGCCAAAGGACAGAGTGTGTATCATAACTCCTTTTAGGGAGGTTCCTGGGAGCTGTCTCATAATATTGATGATTATATATCTTTGTCCAGAAAGTAAAGACATAGTCACCCCTGGCCTTGAAGGAGGCTGAGAAATGTGGTCTTTGCCTTGAATGAGCACATACCCTCCTAAGAGTCAAAGTTCATGATTGTAGAAGAAGGAAACAGGATACTGTGGAACAACCAGCAGCCTCTGTCACATCTGTTTAACTTACTGTAACAATAACTGAGCACCTGAGTGGCTCAGTCAGTTAAGCACTGACTCTTGATTGCAGCTCAGGTCTTGATTTCATGGTTGTGAGTTCAAGCCCCACACTGGGCTCCATGCTGGGTGGAGCCTACTTTAAAAACAAAAACAAAAACCTGAACAACTGCCGATCCCAGTTATGACAGGGAAAAGTTTCCAGGGCACTGGCTTACGAAAACAAACCCTCAGTTGCCTCTGTAGATACCACGCGTGGTCATTATAACCATTCCCTTGCATACACTGTCAGCGCCTTTGCTCTTCTCTCTTCTCTTATTCGTTGGGAAAAAATCCCATTTTTAAGTAAATCTAAATCTCTGCTTACTCTTCATCTCCTCTGAGAGCTTAAACTTGGCTGGAAAAACACCCGGCAAGCTGATGGTCTCACTTTAAGACCAATAATTATATTTTCTTAGTCTATTTTTTTTCCTCACTCCCCGGAGAGTACTAGCTAACTGCTATTCCTGTGTCCTCAAACCTCCAGCAGCTCTCTGCTTCTCAGTCTTAGCTGACAACCCTGCTTCTTACTGCAGTAAGGAAGTAGAAGCACTTAGAACAGGCGTTCCCTCTACGGCATTAATGGGTCTGTTTGCATCTGTATCCTGGTACACAGCCTCACCTCCTACTACTGTGGATGGACCGTCTTGCTCCTCCCTGAGACCAGACCCTTCCCTGGGGCATTAGATCCCATCCCCTCTTCACTATTCCAAGGATATTGCTCCAGTAACCCCCTTACACAATACCCCAACCTCCCACTCTATTAGATCAGCTTCACAGGATACAAATAGGCTCTTATTGATCCATCTTGAAAACAACAAATTTCCCTTCAAGGTGGTGTTGGCCTCCAGTTAACCTTTCTCCTCTGCTTCCCTTTGCAGTAAAACATCTTGAAAGAGTTGTCTTTACATGTCTCCCCGTGTTCTCATTCATTCTCTCTTGAACCCATTCCAAGCAGCTCTCCTCAAGGTCACCAGTGACGTCTTTACCAAACAACAGAAATTTGCAATCCTTACTTAATGGAATCTGTTCCCACATTTGACACAGTTGAGCACTCCTTCTTTAAGTACCTTCTTTTCTTGGTTTCGGGGTCACTGCCTTCACATTGGATGGCTCCTCATCCTTCCCAGTACCGTGCCGTCTCTGCACCTCTAAACCCTTAGAGCGTTTCTCCTGTCCTCTCATTCCCTCAGCAAGCACATCTGGAATCTGCTTTAAATTCTCTATGCCCATGACTTTCAATTTGTGCCAAGTGTATCTCTGCTGTCTCCCAGCTTTCCATCCAACTGCCTACTCTCCCATCTCTTTTTGTATGTTTACTAGGCAACTCGACCCTAACTACCAACTTTGGGGAAATATAGGGACCAAGAAACATGTTAAAATAAGCCATGAGAGTCCAATCAGCAAAATCTTGATCGTGTCTACAGGACAAATGACTCCATTTCTTTTTTTTTTTAAGACTTTTTAAAAATTGTCTTTTTTTTTATTTAATTTTATTTATTTTATATATATTTTTTTATTTTTTTATTTATTATTTATTTGACAAATCACAAGCAGGCAGAGAGGCAGGCGCGGGGCGGTGGGGGGGGCAGGCTCCCTGCTGAGCGGAGAGCCTGATGCAGGGTTTGATTCCAGGACCCTGAGATTATGACCTGAGCCAAAGGCAGACACTCAACCCACTGAGCCACCCAGGTGCCCCCAAATGTCTCCGTTTCTTCAACAAACAAGTTGTGAGGGATAAAAAGGAAGAATCAGGAGGATGCTACAGTTTAAAAGAAATTTAAGACAGAAAGTCAGTTACAATATAGGGACCTGATCTGATATAGATTCTGAGAACTGCAAAAACCTCCCAACATGAAGACTCCCTTCAAACCCCCGCCCTGAGGCTTGACCAAATTTCAACATGGCTTCTAGCAACTTCAGGCCTCATCCCTGGGAAAACCCAGCCCCTTTTGAGTTCCTGTTTGGAAAAGCTCAGAGCTGTCAAAAAAAAAA